>APFE030579906.1:0-17100 GCA_000404065.3 Pinus taeda
ATTGTCTGAGACTTCTTCTGGATCTGCATGTTGAGAGGTAATATACCCTCCCTCTCAACCACCAAGTCTCCATCAGTTTCCTTGCTGCTCAAGGCTTTGCATGCATCTTGAACCTTAAGTGCATACAAGTTCTTGACCCGTGAACCAATCTTCTTCACTTGTCTAGTGATGATGTGTCTAAGGAAAACCTTTCCCTCTCTGAAGACTACATCATAGCCTCTGTCTTCCAGCATCGTGATCGACACCAAGTTTATCTTCAGTCCTGGTACATACTTGACATCGGTCAAGGTAAGGTGAGCTCCATGCTCCCTCTGAAAAATAACCGTGCCTACACCTGAGACACTATACTTCTCATCATTACCCATCCCTATGAGTATCTGGAGATCTTTCTCCTCCAAAGTACTGAACAAACTTTTATCACCGGTCATGTGGAAAGAAGCTCCACTGTCAAGAAACCAACCACTTCCCATCATGGATGAAACCATGCATGCGAAGAGTGTGAAATCCAACTCAAACTGTGAAGCAAGTGCCTCACCTTCAGATCCTTCCTCGGATCCCTTCTTGGACTTCTTCTTTGGGCAATTAGTAGCATAATGGCCCAACTCATGACAACGAAAGCATCTCACCTTCGAATTGTCAACCTTCTTCCCATCATTGGAAGAACTGGATTCGGAAAGAGAAACCTTACCCTTCCCCTTCTTCGCCTTACTCACTAAGGCACAGTTCTCCTCATCATGCATAGATGAAGAACTGTCTCTGGTGCTCCGTCTGATCTCCTCCTGCATCAAATCCGACCATAGCCATTCCCAATTTGGCAGTTTTTTCTCCCTTCCATTCATCGAGTCCCGGTAGCTATGCCAGCTCTTAGGAAGGCCAAGGAGTGCTAGACTCACCATCCTCATCATCGACAGTCACCCACACACTTCCCAGCTCATCCTAGCATTGGGTGAACTTCGTGAGATACTGGGGCATACTGTCTCCATTCTCACACTTAATGTTTTTGCGTTTTATCCTTGAGCGCCATTCCACCAGCTCAAAAAAACTCAACTGCTTCCGATCTAAAATTCGTGAGAACAAAGTATTTCTTGTACAAAGATCGACTGTATGGGAATTCACTGGATATCTCACCTTCTAAAAGAAGGATGAATCCAGAGGTACCTGGCCCCATTACAGACTCTGCCTGAAGAAATAAAACGTAGTCACTTCCTGAATAATAGATCTGATGATCAATCCTCGCTTTGATATCCTGTAGAAATCTCTTCTACAAATCAACCAGCTCTGATACCATGTAGAAATTTTGAATAATTTAACACATATTCAACAGAGAATATCCTGATCATGTACTATTGCGGAAAACATACACAATACATAAGCTCCTCTACGTTGATCATCAATATAGCAGCATCAATAACAATAAAACATCAAGAGCATTCACACATTAACACAGTATGTATCCCGGGGAAAGCATCTCGCTAAAAACCCCAACTATCTGTACATTAATGATTGAGTCATGTAATATTACACAGCATAATACTTCTCACAAGTATCTCCACCTCTGTTACACAATACAACTAAGATCTGAATCAATCATTGGCTCAAATCTCCTTCACTGCTTGCCTGCCTCCGCTGCTCAATACCTGCTCAAGAACTGATGATAATTCCAAGGCAACCAGGTATTTACTTGGCTAAATCACGTGAGCACAAGCTACAATGTGGGAAAATACGTGGGTGGGCAAACTCATTAGCATACTCAATCCCTTGATTGTGCAAGATCTGGTGCACAACTATAGTCACAACTGATAGCAATCTGATTCTCTACCACCTGTCCCTGTTGAACTTAACATGCACTGACATGCAATTGAGTTAACTGATGTATTCATTAGTTGTATTATGAGTTAATAACTGTGAATTAATTAATAACTAATTCACCCAACTCATCTCTAGTCTATTCGCCAGTTAGACTAAATACAACCAGTTTAACAAAGCTAAACTGAACACAACTCCATCAACTGCACCTCCAGTCCACTAAACTCAAATCACTTGAGTTCTAACTGAAGTCCTGCATGCAAATATTAGTCATCCCATAGGTAACCACGTATTTCCTTCTGGGATCTGCATGTACCACATCCGTAGCTCATCCTGAAGTGCTCCAAGAGAATAAGACAAAGTTTATAGTCTAAATATTATTATGAGCTAATAATATTTGACTGTTCTATATTTAGACTGAGCAGTCACTTCGCTGTGATCTAAAAATAGAAGTCCATCTATTTTTTCCAACTTGATCAATCATCCATAAACAACAACCTGCAATCCATAGACATGATCCATATGTCTAAAAATAGACTTGCGCCAAAAATAGCCTGCGGGCCCACTTAGTGAAGGCGACTCCTTTCCACTAAGCTCCATCATCTTGTTGCATTCTCAACAAGCATTTCTTGTTGCACACTTTTCAACACTCCCTCTCAACAAGAAAGGCTTCCTCTCAAACCCGATCCTGTAACTCTAGAATGTTCTACATGCAACACATCTGCCCGGTCCACTTGCTCTATCATCAAAGTCTCTGACTGCTATTGCCTCTGTCGACTGAAAACTCTACATCTCTGTGCTCTTCAGTATGTGACTGCTCTAGCCTCTGTCACCTTGATCTCTGACTGCATCCGTGCTGCTGCTGGTTCTATCTCCTGGCATTGCATCCACATTGCACCTCCCAACTGACCTCCCTGTTTGGCTAGAAACATACTCTGATGCTGAAGCTCTACCTGCTGCTGACAGGTGCTCCCTCTCTGACATCTGCGCTACTGCAACATCTTCATGCATCTCGCACCATTGCACACCTCTCTGTGCCAGCTAGCACTGTGAAAAACACTTGTGCCTCTCGCATTGTTGCAGCCTGCATGCTATGCGCTGTCCTGGGATTCCCCACACTGTCGCTCTCTACCGCTCCATCCGCATCTATCTCTACCCAATCAGTCAGTTCCTGCTACTCCACATCGGGGCTCCCGTAGCAAGGTCTCATCCAAGAGGTTGGGTACCTCAAGGATCCTGCCCCTCCTCCTTGGGACTATCAATCTATATTGCCCCACCTCCTACCTGGAGGTATGGCTGCATGTGATCCCTCAGCCCACCTGGCTCGAAGTTTCCCCCTATTGGAGGTCTCTGCATGAGTAGATGTCTCTACTCGATCTCCTCTCAGCTTCCCTTGTTGTGGCTGCTCCACAACCTCCTGAAGCTGCTGCACCAATCGTGGCTCCTCCACAATTGTCTGAGACTTCTTCTGGATCTGCATGTTGAGAGGTAATATACCCTCCCTCTCAACCACCAAGTCTCCATCAGTTTCCTTGCTGCTCAAGGCTTTGCATGCATCTTGAACCTTAAGAGCATACAAGTTCTTGACCCGTGAACCAATCTGCTTCACCTGTCTAGTGATGATGTGTCTAAGGAAAACCTTTCCCTCTCTGAAGACTACATCATAGCCTATGTCTTCCAGCATCGCGATTGACACCAAGTTTCTCTTCAGTCCTGGTACATACTTGACATCGGTCAACGTAAGGTGAGCTCCATGCTCCCTCTGAAAATAACCGTGCCTACACCTGAGACACTATACTTCTCATCATTACCCATCCCTATGAGTATCTGGAGATCTTTCTCCTCCAAAGTACTGAACAAACTTTTGT
The DNA here is from genome assembly GCA_000404065.3 of Pinus taeda. Lineage (NCBI taxonomy): Eukaryota > Viridiplantae > Streptophyta > Pinopsida > Pinales > Pinaceae > Pinus > Pinus taeda. The sequence continues at coordinate 3,675 of APFE030579906.1, forward strand.
CACCGGTCATGTGGAAAGAAGCTCCACTGTCAAGAAACCAACCACTTCCCATCATGGATGAAAACATGCATGCGAAGAGTGTGAAATCCAACTCAAACTGTGAAGCAAGTGCCTCACCTTCAGATCCTTCCTCGGATCCCTTCTTGGGCTTCTTCTTTGGGCAATTAGTAGCATAATGGCCCAACTCATGACAACGAAAGCATCTCACCTTCGAATTGTCAACCTTCTTCCCATCATTGGAAGAACTGGATTCGGAAAGAGAAACCTTACCCTTCCCCTTCTTCGCCTTACTCACTAAGGCACAGTTCTCCTCATCATGCATAGATGAAGAACTGTCTCTGGTGCTCCGTCTGATCTCCTCCTGCATCAAATCCGACCATAGCCATTCCCAATTTGGCAGTTTTTTCTCCCTTCCATTCATCGAGTCCCGGTAGCTATGCCAGCTCTTAGGAAGGCCAAGGAGTGCTAGACTCACCATCCTCATCATCGACAGTCACCCACACACTTCCCAGCTCATCCTAGCATTGGGTGAACTTCGTGAGATACTGGGGCATACTGTCTCCATTCTCACACTTAATGTTTTTGCGTTTTATCCTTGAGCGCCATTCCACCAGCTCAAAAAAACTCAACTGCTTCCGATCTAAAATTCGTGAGAACAAAGTATTTCTTGTACAAAGATCGACTGTATGGGAATTCACTGGATATCTCACCTTCTAAAAGAAGGATGAATCCAGAGGTACCTGGCCCCATTACAGACTCTGCCTGAAGAAATAAAACGTAGTCACTTCCTGAATAATAGATCTGATGATCAATCCTCGCTTTGATATCCTGTAGAAATCTCTTCTACAAATCAACCAGCTCTGATACCATGTAGAAATTTTGAATAATTTAACACATATTCAACAGAGAATATCCTGATCATGTACTATTGCGGAAAACATACACAATACATAAGCTCCTCTACGTTGATCATCAATATAGCAGCATCAATAACAATAAAACATCAAGAGCATTCACACATTAACACAGTATGTATCCCGGGGAAAGCATCTCGCTAAAAACCCCAACTATCTGTACATTAATGATTGAGTCATGTAATATTACACAGCATAATACTTCTCACAAGTATCTCCACCTCTGTTACACAATACAACTAAGATCTGAATCAATCATTGGCTCAAATCTCCTTCACTGCTTGCCTGCCTCCGCTGCTCAATACCTGCTCAAGAACTGATGATAATTCCAAGGCAACCACGTATTTACTTGGCTAAATCACGTAAGCACAAGCTAAAATGTGGGAAAACTCATTAGCATACTCAATCCCTTGATTGTGCAAGATCTGGTGCACAACTATAGTCACAACTGATAGCAATCTGATTCTCTAACACCTGTCCCTGTTGAACTGAACATGCACTGACATGCAACTGAGTTAACTGATGTATTCATTAGTTGTATATGAGTTAATAACTTGTGAATTAATTAATAACTAATTCACCCAACTCATCTCTAGTCTATTTGCCAGTTAGACTAAATACAACCAGTTTAACAAAGCTAAACTGAACACAACTCCATCAACTGCACCTCCAGTCCACTAAACTCAACTCACTTGAGTTCTAACTGAAGTCCTGCATGCAAATATTAGTCATCCCATAGGTAACCACGTATTTCCTTCTGGGATCTGCATGTACCACATCCGTAGCTCATCCTGAAGTGCTCCAAAAGAAAAAGACAAAGTTTATAGTCTAAATATTATTATGAGCTAATAATATTTGACTGTTCTATATTTAGACTGAGCAGTCACTCCGCTGTGGTGTCACTCCGATGTGGTCTAAAAATAGAAGTCCATCTATTTTTTCCAACTTGATCAATTATCCATAAATAGCAACCTGCAATCCATAGACATGAGCCATATGTCTAAAAATAGACATAGTCTAAAATAGACTTGCGCCAAAATTAGCCTGCGGGCCCACTTAGTGAAGGCGACTCCTTTCCACTAAGCTCCATCATCTTGTTGCATTCTCAACAAGCATTTCTTGTTGCACACTTTTCAACACACACTGACTTCATAACATCATCCTCTACGCTGCTGATGTCTAACATGTTGTCCATCAACTACTACGCAAATGCTACATCTATATTGTTGTTGAACCTACCACTGTCAACACTGCATCCGTACTACAACTCCCTCTTAATTATGCATCCACGCTGCTACTGGCACTGCCATTGCCAACTACCACTGCACTGCAAACTGTTGTGGCTACTCCATCAGCAACAGATAAACATCCCAAATTATTGAACTAACTGTGTTCAGTATGATACCATGTGAATGCTAGAGCCTGATTGCTGCTAGTCTCCACGCCAACCCTCTGAATCTATTGCACTGCTGCTGACTACTGCTCTATGCTTTGTGCTGCTCAGTCTCTGGCACTCCTAGCCATTGCAACTATCTCTCCAACATTTCTCGGCACCATCTGACACTAGTCCATCATGCTATTTCTGATCTAGGCTCCTGTAGCAAGGAATTGATCTAAGAGGTGGATTCCTCAAGGATCCTGCCCATCTGAAGCTCTTTCAAACTACAGCTCTAAATCAGCCCACCTCCCTCCTGGAGGTATCTCAACTGTCATCACAAACTCCTCCTCCTCAATCTTTGGGGGCGCAGCCTTCGGATCATGCTTCTCATGTTTGTCCTTCTTCCTGAGAGGACACTATTTAGCGTAGTGACCCATCTCACCACATCTGAAGCACTTTATCTTCGAGACGCCCTTACATCTCCACTGCTCCTGTTGCCCCTTGGATGCAAGGATTGCATTATCCTCCTCCTCCTTGGGTTTCGACCCACTACTGCTGCTTCCCTCAAGCTTACACTTGACTAGATCTCTCCTCAGCTCCTCTTGCTTTAGAGTTACCCACATCTCATCCCAATTCAGCAAAGTCACCCTGCCCAGGACACTCTAGACAAAGACTTGCCACTCATCTGAGATAGAATTGAGGGTCAGTCTAACCAATTTTGAGTCTTGAGGTGCAGACCCCACAACAGATAACTTATCATGGGTCTCCTGAAGCTTTGTGAGGAATGGACCTATGCGCTCCCCCTTCTGCATCTGTGCAGATCTCAGTTTTTGCTCTAAGTACATCTTCCGCTACTCGAAAGATCCTTGATGTGACAGACAACATGATCCTTCACTCTGTCGAGGATCACTATTTTTGCCTTTGCCATTTCAGCTCGATATTTCTTCAACGGATCTGCCTCTGCAGGCACAACCACCACGCTGTCGACATATGTCTTGAGGGCATGCTCATCTAGAAGGAATGACATTATTGCCTTCCAAATGACATAGTTGGATGCTCTGTCCAATCTATCCTGGTCCCTCAAGCCACTGGTTGCCATCTCTGCCACAAGAACTATCGAATGACTTCCTCTCTCCTCCGTGTAGCACTAGACTGGCCTACGCACTCCCTGTTGGAGCTTGTAGCTCTGCGCCTCTCCGCTGCTGCTCAGCAAGTGAGAAGTCAGACTCCTTGGCTGGAAATCCTCTAAGGAAGAAATTCTCTCAATCGTGCTTCTTCCTTCTCTTCTGACATCTTTCTGCCCAACAAAAACAGCATGCAAAAAATATTGCGTCCCACCAGCTTTTCCTCACGTTGAGGCTTCAGTGTTGCTCCCTCTGCCATGGCAAGATCTCAATTTGGTAGCCCTTCTCTCTGTCGACTCACTCAGAGAGAGATTGCCTCGAAATTCAACCCTCCCACTAGGACTGCACAAACCCTCTGGGGTTTTGAATTGCTGCCTCCTGCAACTTTTTCGATCTCCCTCTTCTGCACAGTGTTGGGTTCTCTAGCATTATTCTTCTTGCTTCACCTGCATTGCTCTGATACCATGTGAAAATTCGAGAATCTCACCCAAACCTACTACTGCAGCAACTAATTAAACTTTTTCTATTTGTTAATTAATGAAACAAATTATCTATTGCTTCCTACAACAATATCAAAGCTAATAAAACTACAGCCTTCACTTAATTAATTAATTTGCCCAAAACAAGAATAGAACAATAGAGAAAGATACACACAAGTGACAGTATTTTTTGTACAAATGTCCCCGGAAACACCCAATGCGAGAAAATCGGTGCAGCAGATTTGCGGGTTTTTATTATTAAGTAGAAGTATTCTGAATACAACTCTAGATGCCCTCCTGACAATCTAATTACAGAGAAAATCACTTGGCAAGAAAAACTAGTGAGATTACCTCACTCAACACTGTTGATCCCGACTGATCTGGCAGCTGAGCTGCGAGTTCCCCGGCTACTTCTGTGTTGCCCGTGCGTGGCCCTGCGTCAGCGTCTAAGTCACTGCATCAACGCAACTGAGAATCGAGCTGCCTTCAAGAGCCTTTTCCAATCCTCCTGACTCAGAAACATCAGCTCCTTCAGCAAATTTGGACTTCTGCGTTGGAAGCTGTTGCGCTGCTCTGCGTGGGGCCTGCGTGAGCCCTTCTTGGCTCTGCGTCACCCTCTCTGCCCTCTGTGTTGCTTCCTCTTCGTGTCTTTCTGCCTCTCTGCTGAGTATTCTTAGCTCCGGAGAAGATCCTCCAACCAAAACTCTCTTTGCCCCTCTCTACAACAGCGCACTATCAAAATTCTCTCGGCAGTTGCTCTGCTTCAGAAAATCGAACTTCTGAACTCTCTGTGTGTTCTTCCAAGTGACCCTCAAGCGTCCTTAAATAATCTCCTCGTTGACATTCAACGGCCCAGATTAGAAGCTAATCAATGGCTAGGATCATTTCTGCTTGATCCTTGTCGTCTTCTAGAAGTTACACCGACAATTTATATTAATACCCTTTAATTTATTTTTCTAAGTTTAGACTTAGGGTCCCTTTAAAAATAATTAATTATTTTAATACAACTATTTATGGGTGGAATTTCCCAAAACACTTTATGGGTTCTTTGGAATACATGTGCCTAAGCCTCTCTGCAAAATTTGAAACTTAGAGCACATCCGATGCTACTAGAAATCAACACATTACAAATTGTAAAGAGTCAAAATTGTTTTTGTAAGTTACCCTCCAAGACCTTGTCACTAGCCCTCACTCAAGTCAACCTACAACAAAGGGATAATTCTAGAAAGATGAAGTCGGCCTACTCTAGAGATCATGTCGGCCTAATGGACATGGACAAACAACTATATATAGCAGTGCTCGGCCTCATTTGGGGATCACCAATTCGGTGAAGCAAGTCTCTAATAAAAGGTGTGAAAGTCATACTAGAAGAAGCCTCAATATCAGCGAAGGAAGAAGAGAAGACAGCGAAGGGAGTAAAATCATTGGTGGATTGTCTTTGGGCCAATTTACCCTCAAACGTGCGAAGGTTGCAGGTCCAAAGTTGGCAAGGATAGATCGAAGGTTGTAGTCATACATAAGTGTTCTTGTTTGGGTGGAAATCTTCGCTAAAGGAAGCCGAGTTAGGGAGAGAAGAGTCTCGCTCAAGGAGGAGACTATTTGAGAAGCCAAAATAGATCTAGGGTTTCAATTGTGAAGCTAAAGAACTGCAAACATACAACAAGAGCCCGAAATTCTGTAGGAAGCAGAGAAGAGCGTGAAGAAGGGCAGCGTTGATCTAAGGGTGAAGAGGAGGATGGTAACTTGGTCTTGAAAGGGATCTAGTGTCAAGTGTCTTTGTCATGGTCATGGTATTCGTCAATTGAAGGTTCTATAAGAAGAATTTGTTTGGGTTTTCCTCTCAAAGAGTGAGAGGTTTTGGCCCTGGCTGACAGCCTATATACTATGTCCCTTGTCTCTTTATTGTTCATGAATTAATAATTGTCTTGATGAAAAGAACACAATAATAACTCAAGAAGAGAAGATCATAATCAAGAAGTAAAAAGACTATCACAAATAATTATCATAAGTAGAGAAATCATCTATCTATTGATTCCCTAGATTTCTCAACATGGGATCGGAGCTAAGGTGATAAAGTCGAGGAGGGGCATCTAATCAAGGAAACACACAAGGATCGAGTTTCTAGAAAGGGATCAAAGCGAGTCAAAGAGTAACAAAGCGAAAGTTCAAGATCTACATCATACCGAAACCCTAGATCAAAGAAATCTACTTCAGCAAGAGTCTTGGAATCATCATCAAGGAGGAAGCATAAAGAAAGACCAAAACCTCGGAAGAATTTCCGAGATCATCACTCATCCATCATCTAAGGAGTGGAAGATTTTACAAAGTCTAAGGAAGGCTAGATCAAAGAAAATTGTCATCATCTTCAAAAGGGTTTGTGAAGCAAGCTCTCTCATTAAAGCAAAGCTTTAACCTTTGAAGAACTTCATCAAAGTGATCTCTGTACCAAAGAGATCAAGGATTACTCTTGTAGAAAGAATCTATCAAGGAGTAGTCTTCTACTATCTATATCACTATCAAGTTAAAGGAGGAAGCAAGTGGAGAAAGCAACATCTATTCAAGTAAGTATATTTATGACTTCATTTGAATCTATCAAAATGTCTTTTTGCACGGAGAGCAACAAATTGGTTGGGGTTTCAAATTTCCTTGCATGGAAGAAAAGAACAGATCTAAACCTGATTGAGAATGAAGTCATGGAACACATCAAGGGGTCAATAACCCAACCTTCTAAAGAAGATGCTCAAGCACTTTCTAAATACATGAAAGGGGAAGTGAGGGCCCAGAGGATTCTCATAGAATCCATCAAAGACTCCCTCATCCCATATGTATCAAAATTAGACACTTCAAAAGAAATATATGACAAATTGGTAGAGTTGTTTTCCGTGAGCACTGCAGGAGAAGTTATCTCTCTAAGGCAAGAACTCTACAAATTGAAGATCTCAAAGGAAGAAGGAATAGCCTCATATTTCATGAGGGTTTCATAAATAAGAGATCAACTTCAAGATCTAGGCAAAATAATGTCTGACAGAGAAATGACCACTGTAGTATTAAATGCAATACCCGAGGAATGGGGCAACTTCACTTCAAGTATTTATGGGAAGAAAGAAGCCACTCCTTTCCAGGATCTATGGTTATTGTGCAAGATCGAAGAAACCAGACTGAAGGCAAAAACTGATGTAGGATCAAATGAGCAAAATCAAGCATACGTTGCTATGACAAAAAGAAAAGAGAAGTTTGGTAAATTTGGTCCTCAGAAGAAAAAGAAGAACATGGCTAAGGTTCAGTGCTATGGATGTCAATAATATGGGCACTATAGAAGAGATTGTCCTAAAGTTAAAAGGGACAATAACAAGAGAAATAAGGAAGATGCTCATATTATCGAAGAAGTGGAAGAACTTGAGACGAAGAAGCCTAAGAAGGAGGAAGTGAGAGATCTCTACTATGACTAAGATAATCTCCTTCTTCAATTGTGTAAATTATAGCTATCTAGATAGGAAGAATTGATAGGATGCATCATATAAAAAATGGCACCATGGTAGAAGCATTATAAGTAAGAACTCGTGAGATAAGTAACATGAAGGATGTCTGGAACAAATCTATGGTAGTCAACTATGTAGGATATAGTTCTTGGAAAACTCATTGAAAGCTTAAGTGACACTTATGATAAAAGAAAGATGTCATCTAGGACAAGGCTCATCATACATCAAAAGGTAACATCTGCAAGATAGGATATGCAAGATCCCCAAGATTCTCTTATGGAATCTTCATTGTAAAGTTCACCGATCACAAGGGGAAGCAAGTGTTTCATCAAGAATTCCAAACTTGTGGAATTCATGGGATGATGGTATGATGACATAACAGTGAAATCAAGGGAATGAAGCTCCTTCATTCAAAAGAAGCTGCTACAAGAAGTCTGGATGACCCAAAGGAAAGATGAGGTATGTATACTTACATTTGATATTATGGAAGTCATGTCATATGGTCGCAAGTAACATGGATCATTGCTCCATCTTGAGAAGCATGATCAAAGAAAGGATCTCCTCCCTCAAAGAGATGTAGGAATGCAGGGGTCACATATTTACTAGATGAAATCAATATAATATGTCCTCGTATGGAGTATTAGGTGGTCGACTACAATTGAGGAACTCTGATTGGAATCTTGTGTGAACGAAATGTGTGAGGAAAGGAAGGAATAGACCGTGGACTATGCAATCATGAACAAAGCAATCAACATCTAAAAGACCCAGAAGATTTGACTATAATATGTCCCAGAAAGATATGAAGACACTGATGGAAGTCTGGAAAAGATGGAGACCCTTGACAATACATGTCTTTAGGAGATGTATCAACATGTATGCAGGACGATGATGCCTACAGGAAGATGTCATGATGAAAGACCATCACAATGGTAATTGTGATTTAAGTGTTCATTTCTTATTTTTGAAAAAGTATCTGGATGTGCTTATGCAGATCTGCCAAAGGAAGAACTGTGGATGTCTTCCCCAAGAACCATGAAGAAGGATGTAAGATCCTTCCGAAGAAGTTAATATGAAGAAGGCAAAATGACATGAAGCAAGGCCAAATGTAGACTGATGGATCGCTTTCTGATGAAAGTAAGGATGACATGGCTGACACATGGATGAAAGTGATGGATGGTCTGTGCCCTATGAAGAAGTCCCAAAATATGAAGACTATGTGACAAAAAAGAAATTCACGACATCGAAGGAAGGATTTCTTCAAGCAGCTAGTTGTCTTTTCATCTCCACCTGAAGAGTTGTTGTAGGTCCCTGATTAAGAGGGAGCCTGGAAACAAGTTTCTTACTTGGAAGCAACTTGGAAATTCCTAAGCCAAGAGGGAGCTTAGGTACATTCCTTCCATTCCTTTATTGGAATAGATATGTCCTCCCCAATTGAGAGGGAGAGATAGAGACATCATTTTGGTCTTCACTTGGGAAGACAGAATGGAGGATTGGGTAATCATTTGGCATCCGATGCTCTTTGAGGATGAGATAGGGCATCCAAGATAAGAGTAGTCGTGGAGAACTGATATTCTTTGAGGACTGGGAATCCAAGATAAGAATAGTCCTGATGGAACACCCCCTAAGAATTTGGACGGGGTATGTTCCAGGAGAGACAATGATGAGAGTGTCTATAAATCATTGGTCTTACCAGCATTGAGCTTAGATCTTGTGGAGAGATAGAGTTGTTATTCAAGGCCTTGCTATGTGACAATGTTGGTTGATATGATGCTATACAAATGGGTTACCAATCTGATTCTTCTTATGAGAAATTATTCAGATTGAGAATGACCAAGTACCATTATGAATACCTCCCTAGTTAAGAGGGAGTGTTGAAAAGTGTAACTAGGTTCGGTTTTCATAATGACATGTAATTGTGATTTTTATGTGAAAGATGTAGAGAAGAAAAATAAAATTATTGTAATGCTTGCATCATGGGTTTCAGGAGCAAGAGATTTTATTTTTAAAGGCTCCCATTGAGAGCCCTTAGGGATATTGTCATCTGGTCATAAAAGTCTAAAGAGTCATTGTCATGTAATGAAGGCATGTTACACATTGTAAAAAGTCAAAATTGTTTTTGTAAGTTACCCTCCAAGACCTTGTCACTAGCCCTCACTCAAGTCAACCAACAACAAAGGGATAATTCTAGAAAGATGAAGTCATCCTACTCCGGAGATCATGTTGGCCTAATGGACATGGAAAAACAACTATATATAGCAGTGCTTGACCTCATTTGGAGATCACCAATTCTGTGAAGCAAGTCTCTAATAAAAGGTGCAAAAGTCATACTAGAAGAAGCCTCAAGATTAGCAAAGGAAGAAGAGAAGAGAGCAAAGGGAGTAACATCGTCGGTGACCTGTCTTTGGGCCAGTTTACCCTCACACGTGCAAAGGTTGCAGGTCCGAAGTTGGCAAGGATAGATTGAAGGTTGCAGTCATACATAAGTGACCTAGTTTGGGTGGAAATCTTCACTAAAGGAAGCCGAGTTAGGGAGAGAAGAGTCTCTCTCAAGGAGGAGACTATTTGAGAAGCCAAAATAGATCTAGGGTTTCTGTTGTGAAGCTAAAGGACCGCAAACCTACACGAAGAGGCCGAAATTCTATAGGAAGCAGAGCAAAGCGTGAAGAAGGGCAGCATTGATTTAAGGGTGAAGAGGAGGATAGTGAGTTGGTTTTAGAAAGGCTCTAGTGCCAAAGGTCTTTGTCATGGTCTTGGTATTCGTCAATTAAAGGTTCTATAAGAAGAATTTGTTTGGGTTTTCCTCCCAAAGAGTGAGAGGTTTTGGCCCTGGCTGACAGCCTATATACCGTGTCCCTTATCTCTTTATTGTTCTGAATTGATAATTGTCTTGATGAAAAGAACACAATAATAACTCAAGAAGAGAAGATCATAATCAAGAAGTAAAAAGACTATCACAAGCAATTATCATAAGTAGAGAAATCATCTATCTATTGATGCCCTATATTTCTCAACACACATAACCAAAATAGCATCGAGTGTAATCCATCTTTGAACTGAAAATACATCAACAAATAGGCTCTAGAGGGCATCTAGCATCCAAAAAAAATCATGCTACAACAAATAGCTACATATCATCAAAATCATTGCCTGTCTTGGGATCTTTGTCATTAATATCACCCTCTAAGAAATTAACATAAGATAGAAAAAATATAGCAAGTCAAGTCAAGATTTTGTTTGAATGATGGATACATTTTTAGTAGGGTCATGATAGAGGAGTTCAACAATTAATGTCACTAACATGAAGGTACATAGAGGGCTTGGTGCTCTTGAATAAATATGAGTATCATACCCTAGTACAAGACAAAATCCAATGGAAACATTGCAATCCCCCAAATCTTGAAATCCTGAAAAAACTGATAAGTCTGTTGGATTTTGAGTGAGATCTAAAATTTTACTTTCTCCATATGAAATCCAATGAGGTTGGAACCACTCTCAAACATCCTGAGTCATTTCATGGTAATGTTAAAAATTTAAGTAAAAGAATGAAAATGAAAGACAAAGGAGAATGTCACTTTTACTTTAAGAATTTAACATCACCATGAATTGCATATCAATACTAGGGGCATAACCTTGAATATTAGGCTACCCTACTCAAAAAATCTTGTTTCTTTGAAAACATTGCGTTTACAACATCTTTACGATATTGATTTGGGGTAGCATCGGATGTGCTCTAGCCACGAAATTTGGTGGAGAGGCTAGGGCACATGAGATCTCCAATACCCAAAAAGGGTTTGGGCAGATTCTAAACAAATCAATAGATATTAAAATGTTAATGTGTATTAATATGAATCTGTGTTAGAATGGTCCAAAAGACATGGATCAAGCCAGATCTAATCTTAACCGTTGATTAGGGACTTAATCTCGGCCGTTGAGATGTCAACAGGAAAAGTATAAGAGGAGGCTTGAGGATCACTTGGAGAAGTACACTAGAGTGATCAATCATTCTATTCTCTAGAGCAGGGTTTGCTAAGAGAGATAGAATTAGTGATCGGGATAGCAGCTAAGGGGCATTGAGTACAGAGAGACAGAGAGGCAGAGATAGTGTCGGGAGAGCAGCAGAGCAGCCAGAGAGAGAGACACAAGAGCAGCCAGTGCTCACGCAAGGCCACGCAGAGGCAGCTAAGTGCTGTGCAGAGCACCAGAGAGGCCAGCATAGCTGACGCAGAGGCTCAAAGAGCTGACGCAAGGCCAGCGTTGGGCTAGGAGAGGCTGACGCAGTCCAAATTGGGCAGATGCTGGGGTTTCTGGGGTAGGTTAGTGCTGAGAAGCTGTCAGAAGGATTATCCGAGGTTTCAGCAAGTAGATTTGTCAGAAACTAAGAGGTATTACTGCCAAGGAAATTCTCTGTTGGGTAGGCCAGTTTCGGCACCCAGATTGCACTCTGATATTGCTTAATAAGAAAACCCTCATATAGTTGCATTGGTTTTCCCAAGTTGGGTTTTTCCAAGGACCTTAGTCCAAAAATAATGGTGTCATATGGTGTGTTTTTTCTTGTTTCTTTTAGTTGTTGATCTGTAATATGTTGAGCATGCACTGGTGTTTATTTTCAGTATTTACATTATAAATAACTTGTTAAGGAAAAATAACACTTAAGTAGGAATAAATCAGATAAAGTGCATGGAGGGTTTCTAACTAAGTAAACTTAGAAACTTCAACATGGTATCGGAGCATGATTGCAAATCACAGGAGGACTAAAAGACATCAGACGAGCGAAGTAATAGCAGCAGAAAACAATTGTCCCGGGGTGACAGAAGTTGTTTCTAGCAACGCATTAGCCAAGGAGTGTGATGCAGAGCCAACCAGGGCCACGCAGAGGAAGCTAGGAGCTGCGCAGAGCCCCAGAAAGGCTAGCGTTGCTGACCAGAGGGCCAGAGGGCTGATGTAGGGCATCCCAGGGATGATGCAGACCCATCCGAGGGGACGCAGAGCCAGCATGAAGCGGAAAGGGGCTAACGCAGTTCACAGATAGCCAGTTGTTGGGGTCTAGAAGGCTACAGGAATATTGCAGAGTGGAGTTGGTGAGGTACTGTAGTCAGAACAAAACCTGACAAAGCAGGGCCAGAGGAGTTGTTACCGAGGGTTTCTAGCCGAGAAACCCGGATCGGCGGTGCAGTTGCACAAGACGATTAGAGTAGGGGGCATTTCGACAAGCGGCTGAAGGATTTCCAGGAGGGAAATCAAGACTCAAAGGGAATCTAGAAGAGAAATTCCAGACGGGAAGTAGAGACTTAGAGGAGTCGTACAGAGAACTTCCAGGAGGGAAGTAGAGGAGCATCATGGCACTACACGGGATAAGAGACCAAGATAGACTGGACAGAGCATCGAACTTCGCAGTCTGGAAGGCCAGAATCTTATCCGTGCTTGACAGGAATTGTGTCAAGAACTTCGCCTTGAAGGTAATCGCTATCCCAGTCGACCCCAGTGATAATGATAGGTACGAGGAGGCGATGGCGAGGGCCAAGTGCATTATCCTTGAACAGGTCAAGGATCATGTGGTACCACATATCGCCGAGAAGGAAATGGCATTTGAGATGTGGGAGGCTCTCAAGAAGTTATACCAGCATACTTTTGTGCAAAGAAGAATGTTGCTTGAGAATCAGATAAGGTCGTATCAGATGAAGGGACAAGCGATTGACACCTTCTTCGAAGGACTGAATGAGATTCGAGACCAATTGGCTGCTATAGGAGCGACACCGGATCAGGAGCTAATGGTGAGGATAGCCCTGAATGCTGTCTCAGAAGACTAGGAAGTATTTGTCTAGAGAAATGTTTTAAAACTCCGACTCGGACTCCGACTCGGCCGAGGGTCAACTCCGACTCCGACTGCGACTCGGTATCGACTTGGTCGGCTCGATTTCAATGACTCGCTCGTTGAAAAAAATACATTAAATAATTATTTTTTATAAAAACACATCTAAGTTGCAGGAAACGCAGGTACAGAGGGCGTTTCTGCCCGGAAACGAAACGGAAACACGTTTCGGCGTACCGTACG
>APFE030579913.1:0-45956 GCA_000404065.3 Pinus taeda
TATATATAAAACGTGTCCCCCGTGTCCTGTTTCCAGGTCGCTGCATTTCGTATTGAATACTCGTATTTACGTGTCCTCCGTGTCTCGTGTCCTCGTGTCATGTGACTTAGTACATGATTAAACAAATCAGCAATGTGAGAGTCAAGAGAGTATGTACCATGTTTATGGAATTTGGTTTGAGAGCTGCCCCTCAGGCTTGTCTGAAAGCCAAAGGTGAACAACTGTAGTTGTCTTGATTTGAGTCGACCCTCATATAGTGAATTGAGTAAATGATACACTAGGAACATGCTTGAGGGAAACTGTAACAAACTACATGATTAAAGTTTAAACAAACCAGCATTGTGAGAGTCAAGAGAGTGTATACCATATTTATGGAATTTGGTTTGAGAGCCTTGCTAGTGCTTATAACCTTGACTTCTCTCTTGATGTAGCCCAAAGAAAAGAGATGACAAGAGTGGGGGTCAGGGGAAGACGTGACATGGATAGGTGCCTTTCCAGGGAACATCATATAGGTAGACTGTATTAGAGAACATGTCCTAGGTGTCTAGGTCTAGGGGGAGAGTCGAATGGTTGGGGATCACTTAAAAGGGTATGCTAGAAGGTTTTTGGGGAATAGTGAAAGACCTTGTAAGACTCACATCTTTGCAGAGGAAGGAAATTTTTCTTTTATGACAGGAGTTGGTGCTAGGGTTTATAGATATGTGGAAAGGATGAAGGGTCATGTTTATAAAAGAAACGAAGGTGCTTATTGTGTAGCTTGCACTCATTGAACTCACTGTTCATGGGACCAAAGCCAGGCATTGGGGTACAATGGGGATAAGAATTGAGAGCAGCCTCCCAAATAGCTGTGGACTACATACACTTTTGTCTGTCTAGACTCTAAATAGTGAGAAATTGACTTGTGAATTTATCTGTGGGAAACCATTCTACTTAAGTAAATTTGCTTGAAGAGAAGCGAATGATCAATGGCTGTCACTGTCAGTCAATTGATAAAAGGAAGAAACTAGGAGAACAATATTTGGTGAGGAAGCAGATAAGCTTCCATCAGGAATTTACTAGTGGAATCCTTGGCAGGTATGGTGGAAGTTCTAGTCCAGGTGGATGCCATGGTTGATAGGTTGGGGGTTCCCCATCATATGTCTTCTGAAATGATGCAGCACACCCAGTTTTGTTTAACATCTCATAACACCAAATGGAAAGGTAAAATTGATGGATAAGTTGAATAAAAAATAGATTTTCAAATAATTTAATCATTTGATTAACAATGCTTGTGTTCGGACTCTTGAATTTTTCTGTTCAATTCGATTCAAATAGAACGGATTGCATCAAACTTGTGTAATATTGGCCTTTTATTTTCTGTTTTGGTCATCATGTTCATGGTTCAGAAACCAATTTGTTTGTTATGTTTGACACTTCTGTTAAATTTATTTCAAAGGTTCAATGACTTGGACAATTGTTTGTTAATAGCAGATGTTTACTTGGGTGTTCAGGCAATGAGTTCTGCGGAATCAGGGGTTGATGCCAAGGACATTGCTCTGTGGAAAGCACTCTGTGCTTCACGAAATATTCTTATCAATGAGATACAGAGCATTGGTAGGGGAAACAATCGGAGAATTGATGGTCTGGAAAATATAGAAGAAATAACAATTAAATCTATTGCAAGAAAACTTGGCAAGAGACCTACACCAGAAACCAATGATATTGGGAATAATGAACTGTTTGGGAAGGAGAAGTCAGGTTCAGAAGAATCAACACATGTGTCAACAGAGGGCTCCGAGGTATTGTATGTCAAGCTTCTGACATGGGTGTTCCTATATATGTTATATGGTTAATAATTGCGATTGGAGATTATCAGTGGATTGGTTATTGATATTCATTTGGTGTCATTCTAGGTCAGTTTATTTAATTGTATAAAATTTTATTCTTTGCAAATTTTCAATCTGACATTCATTTATGTCCTTGCATTCTCTTTGGGCAGCAAGATACTGGATCATTTGATGGGGATGAAGAAGACTATTGGCAAATGTTATCCAAGGCAGATATGGAAGAAGCATTTCGAGCATTGGGAAATCAATTGTCATATATTTGGAGCTCTTTCTTAAGATTCCATAGGTTCTGGCACTTTAAGCAAAGAATTATTCACTAATTTGATAAGTTATTATCTAGATAAAGGAATTTGTGGATTTGTTTTGACTTCAGTTTCTGGGTTCGTGTAGAAAACATTATTAATAAGAGTGACATTTATGCCCTTGGGATAATTTTTTTTAACAAAGAAAAAATCGAACTTTTTATAAACAAGATAAAAGTTACATAGTATATGCCGGAGCATTTAGTTTGCTGTATGATTGAGTATCATAGAGCTCTGCAAAAAGGGACTGCCCTGTCCAAAACTGCAAGAAATAGAAATCCCTGAAACCGTGAGCCTCCTTATGACAAGGAAAACAGCTCCCATTTCCAGAAACAGTCACAAAATACAGTCCTTCTATTGATTATCCATAAAGAGATCCAAGCCACACATCTATTTCCCGGGTCTCCTCATTGAGGAAAACAACCCAAACAGGAAATAGATACGAAAGAACTAGAGAAAACAGTTTATCAAAAATCAGCTGTAACCAAAACAAGATAAAAACGGCTATGAACAGCTTGCGGAGACACCAAAAGATATAACAAAACCATGTGTGAGGAGGCTGATCCGACACACGGATCTCTCCATAGTCCTCTGCTATTCTCCAGCTGCCCAAATCTTGTTGCAAATCCTCCTTAGAAAGCCTGTCTGCTGTATCATTGCGTTCCTTGTAGATATGGCATAGGGAGAAAACATTAAAAGAAAGCTTTAAGTTCTGAATTTCTTCTAATAAAGGTTTCAAGATATAATTTTGACATCTACTATGACCATTAACCCATTTTATAACATTTAATGAATCCCCAAAAATTTGAACTGTGAAGATGTTCCTGTGGATAAGCCAGCATAGAAGCAACTTTAGGGCAGTCATTTCTGTGAAGTTATTTGTGCCAGTGCCTAAACACACTGATGCTTTTAGGATCTAGTTTTCATTTAGGTGAATGATCAATCCTGCTCCTGCTTCATTGTTCTGAGAAGCCCCAGCAAAATAAGCCCATGGGACTCCTTCCTTGATTTGCTCTTCTCTTATTTGTCTGGGGTTCCTTTCCTCCTCTAATTCGGGAATGTTTGAGTAAATAGAGGTACACTGTAGAGCAATTGTCTCAACAGGGGTTTCCTTATCCAAAAAGATGCACCTGTTCCTGGCGATCCAGATGCCCCATGAAATAATGGGAGGTAAGTTCCGCAGGTTCCCCTCTGGATATAGCCACCATCATTTATCCCAAACATCAATGAAGTTTTCCACTTCCCAGACTACCTGTTTTTGGATGAGCTTCCCAACCTCCACCCACACTTTTTTAACAATAGGACAATCTATAAATAGATGCCTTATTGTTTCAGAATCAGATTTGCACAGAGAACATCTTCCCAGTCCTTGCTTATATCTGGATTGAAGAATGTCTCACGTTGGAACTTTTCTTTTGAGAATGCACCAGAAGAATAGTCTGGTTTTTGCTGGGCATTTAAGCTTCCATAAAGGCTTGGCCCACCATTCTGGATCTCCCCAACCTTTCTTCGACATTAAGAACTTATACCTGAATTTTGGAGAATAAGATCCAGAATCAGCGTGGGCCCACACCAATAGATCCGGTCTGTCTTTCAGCCTTACATTTGATCTGGAGAGTTCTTGAGTGTAGGCCTTCCAATCATTCCACCAGTAAGGCCGGAGATCTAGCTCTTCTCCCGATTTCCATGCTTGTCCCCAGATTGTAGAGTGACCAATTTTCTCTATCTGGCTTAGGAAAAGAATACCTTGGATTCAAGGTGCCTGATAAGACCTGGGGATAGAGCATAGTTTTCATTGCACCCAACCCAAGGATCCTTTCCTATCCGAAGGTTTTCCCCGTTTCCAATCTGCCAAGCCAAACCTTGTTCGATAACCTTGAATGCCTCTATAGTAGCTTTCCAGACCACCGATACATTCCCTCCTTTCTTGTTGGATTCCTAATCCATTCTTCTAATGGGATAGGGTCTATATATTTTCGTTTCACCACTTTCGTCCAAAGATTTTCCATTTTGATGATTCTTCACCCTAATTTGGCTGCCAAAGAGGGTCCGAAAGCAGTGAGGTCTTTTATTCCCCACCCTCCCCATTCTTTAGGCCTTGCCACTTTCTCCCAGGCAACCAAGGGAGTACAGAATCCTCCTTTCAACCTGCCCAGAGAAATCTGCTGCATATCCTTCTTATCTTCTCCAGAATTCCTTTAGGTACCCATGTCAAAGCAACCCAGAAAATCGGTATTGCTAGTAGCACTGATTTGATTAAGGTCAATCTACCTGCTCTGGAGAGCCACTTAAAACTCCAACGTGTTATTTTGGCTTCTATTTTAGCTAGTAGCCAATTCCAGTCCTGTTTCTTATAAGCATTTGGTTTCAGCCAGAATCCCAGATACTTGAAAGGATCCTCTAGTTTGTACACATCAAAAGGAAGAATTGAAGTAATTTGGCTTTTCTCCTGCCTATTAAAACCTTCGAGGATTAGTTGAGATTTCCTATAGTTTACTTGCATCCCTGTAGCTTTCATGAAAAGCTCAAGAATGTTCTTGAGTTCCTTGATTTCAGTTATATTCCCATTGGTGAACAGTAAGATGTCATCAACAAAGAGAAGGTGGGAAATGAACATATTAACTGCAACTTCCAATCCTTTCACAGTGCCTTCCCTTTTGGCCTTCAGAATTAACTGGCTCAACCCTTCTGCAACCAGGAGAAAAAGCAAAGGCGACAAAGGGCATCCCTGTCTTAATCCTCTTTGCCCTTTGAAAAAAGGAGAAGCTGCACCATTTATAAGAACCGCAAAACTGACACTGGTGATGCATACCATGATCCAGTTGATGAAGTGAGTTTTAAAGCCTAGATGAGTTAGCAACATCCTGAGATAGGTATAGCTGATTCTCTCATAGGCCTTTGACGGGTCAATTTTAATCACCGCCCCTTTCCTTTTCATCTGCTTGACGCTGTGGATTGTCTCTTGAGCCACCACTATGGCTTCATGAATCTGGCAACCGTCCAAAAATCCAAATTGTTCATTTGAAATGCATCTTGATAGAATTGGCTTTAAACGGACAGTTATCACTTTTGCAATGATTTTATAGATACTGTTATATAGAGATATAGGCCTGAAATCTTCAAAGGATCCCGGGTCTTCCTTCTTGGGAATGAGGGCTATGAAAGTTGAATTGAAAGGGGGATATACCACACCTTTCCTCCTAGACTCTTCAACCACCTTTGTTAATTCTGTTCTAGTATGGTCAAAAAAGTGTTGAAAGAGTTCTATAGTCCACCCATCCAGGCTTGGGCTCTTATCTTTGGCCATAGATTTTATGATACTTTCGACTTCCTCCTTTGTGACTTCTCCCACTAAAATCTCCGCTTCTTCCTCCTCCACATACCGGGGAAAACATTGGGCTGTTTTGATTACTTCTGCTAATGTTATCTCCCCTTGATCAGTGAACAAATTCTGAAAATGGCTTCTCCCTAGGCTTGAGAGAGATTCAAAGGTATTGGCCTCTCTGCCCTCTTCGTTTTTTAGCTTCCATATGGTATTCAAGTTCTTTCTCCCTTTTGCATAATTATGGAAGAATCTTGTGTTTTCGTCCCCAGCCTTAAGCCAAATTGCCCTACTCTTCAACCTCCATTCCTCCTCTCTAGCCAATAGGATTTGATTTCTATGTCTTTCAAGCAGCAAAATTCTATCCTTGGACTCTTGAGATGCATAACCATCCAACTCAGGACTTTCCAATTCCCGAAGTTCTATGTCTATTTGGTTTAAATCCTCATTCTGTTTTTGCTTCCTGGTCTTCGCCCATTCCATAGTTGCTTTCTTCAGTCTTTTTAAATTTTCCATGAAAAGGAAGCTCTTGTCCTCCGATGAGCTCCTACTTGGAGTTCTCCAAGTCTCTCTGAAGAGCTTATTATAGGGTTCCTCCTGCAGCCAAGATGCATTGAATTTGAATGGAACTGCCGGCTTAAGGGGAGGCTTGGAGAGCTCAAGAAAAATTGGAAAGTGGTCCGAATTTCCTCCCTCTCCCACCCATTGCCAAAAAACTGGAATTCTGGAAGTCAAATCTTCACAGTGAAGAAAGCGATCCAGTCTTTTTGCGATTCTAGCGTCACCTGCTCTACGGTTCCTCCAAGTGGGCTTTAATTTAATTAGGTTAACATCTATCAGATTATGAGAGCTGAGGGAGTTCATGAAAAAATCTGATAATGGGTCTTCTCTGGCAGAAGGCCCCTACGTCTCGGCATTCCCCATAGAAAAATTTAGATCTCCAACTATCACCAAGTTTTGGCTTCTCAACACCGATTTCGACAAGAGGTCATTCCAAAAGGAGACCCTCCCCTGACACGACCCATATATATTTAAAATCATTAGGGGGAAGCCAAAATCAGGGGTTTGAACTTCCAACCCCAACGCATGAACCATCCCCCACTGGTTAACAATTTTCAATCTTCCTTCCCTAAAACCTATGGCCAAGCCTCCCGAGTGGCCAACATAATCCACAGCTTGAAAGTGCCAGCTTGGGAGCAGAGAGTTTAGAGCAATCTCCACTTCCAGACTCATACCTAGAGTCTGTTGCAATAAAAGGACATCAGGGTTAGAACGCTGAACCATCTCCTTGAGAGCCAGTTTTTTTGGTTTACTGGCTAAAGCCCTGCAATTCCAGGATAGAAAGATCATTTTATCACATTCTCATAGGGATTCACTGCTCTAAGCGCCCCAGGAATAGACATTTGTTTGCCATCAGCCACATCAAACTTTGCTTTCACCTAAGCTTTTGACAGGTAAGACTTCCTACCCCGAGACTTCCTTTTTAAGCTCTAAGTTGAGTTCAAACCTAAGCCACCAACCGACTCTAGGTTAACAGGTTTTTTATCGAGGGAACGAAGATTATAATGATGTGCGGAAGAGGAAGGAACAGATTCCTCTTTTTTATTCGGAACCTCTTCATAGTTCAGATATAAGGTGGGAATAACAGTGGTAATGTTATCAACATGAACTTGTTCAGTAGGAAAATGACAACTACTGATATGAGAACTAGAAATCAAGCAAGCATCTTTAATTTCGCAGGAAGGAGACAAAGATGAATTACTTGAGCCTACTCGCATACCCTTTGAGTCTTCAATGAGGGTTGATCTGGTTCTTTGATGGTCTCCTGGACTAAGCTCTCGGACATGAGAAGGGTTTCAGCCGTGGCCTCTTTGCCTAGAGTTCCCTGTAAAGCTTGCTCCATACACTTATCCTCCTTATTTCTATCCACATCCATGGCTTCCTCCTCTTGGACCTTCTCTGGCCCAGAAGCCCTTTCCATTTCTGCTGCCTTTACCTCCTGCTCAGCTTCCTTTTGTTTCCTTCTGCGGCGCGTGCCCATCGGACAGTCCCTAGCTAGATGGCCATAAGCATGACATCTATGACATCGGAAGGACAGATGTTCATAGTCCAATGGCTGTTCAAAAACAAAGTCTTTATACTGAATTTTTATGTTTTCCGCAAGGCCTTCTCTGGGGTTTAAGCTAACCAAGATCTGAGCCATGTCCTTATTCTGAGTTTGAATGGACATATCCGTTTCTAGATAAGTACCAAGTAGGTTCCCTATAGATCTGAACATTGAGTCCACCCAAAGGAAAGGGGGCAGCCCAGGTACACGTACCTAGACCGGAAAAACTTCAACCTTTTCTTGCTGCGCATCGAACAAAGGAGTCCATCGCTTGAATAGAACAGGGTGGTTGCCGAAAGCCTAATTTTTCCCCATTACCCAGTCCGCCGTTTCCTTTTTCTCAAATTTCACCATAAACCACCCTTTTGCCAACACTGAAACCTTGAAACTTTTGTTTGGGGCCGATTGCCACTGCTGATCCGCCCAATTTTGGATGAATTGGGCTGAGTATTTCTTGCCCCTCGCTCGCCCCGCCAGGGTACATTCGGCCACCTCTATAGCCTCTTCTATTTGAACATCCATTCCCAGAACTAAGTTTGCTTCAAACTCTTTCTTCTTAATGAATTTCTGCTTCTTTCTTTTCTCCCCGGTCTTCCTCTTACCAGAGACCTCCTCCCTAACTTGAGTATTCGTAGCATCATTGGCCGCTTCTTCTTGCTGTTCAAACACGACCTTGTCCAAGGTAGGGTTTCCTGTAACTGTGATGTCTGCTAAAACCTTGCTTCCAGATCCTTTTTCTAGTTCTTCTACGAGTCTCAAATCCACTATCTGCTTTCCACAATCAGATCCAGAGACTTCCTTCCTTAGACCCGAGACCACACCAGCTCCAATGCCAGCCGACCTAATAGCCAGACTAGGGTTTACCAGACCTTTGGCAAGGATGGCCCTGGTAATAGTCGGTGACCTTTCTACTTCAACCTCTCCTAAATCAGATTTTAGTCCTCCTCCCGCACTATTTCATATCCCGTGTTTCGACCCATAATTTAGAACAATATCTTCAAGCCCTCCAGAGAGAAAACGAGCAGGTGAAAGGGGTTTATCGTTACTTACATGAAAAGAGTGGAGTTCTTCAGCCTGATGGAAACCCTCCTCCTGAAAGCTTGGCTCCTGAGGTCCACTTGCTCCCTGACTGTTCAAACCGGCCAACCCCAAGCCGGTCTCCAATAGACCATTTGTTGACTTGTTCCTCCACGACCCTTCCGATGCATATTTCTCGTTCCCATGGTGACCAGTTGACCCAAAAAACCTTTCAATGTTCTGAGTAGTTAACTCCTTCCCCGATACCAACAAAATGTCTTCCGGCTCGGGATCAAGATCAATGGCTTCTTTAGGTTTGACCATGATTAAAAATCTACAGCAGGGTATCACAGGGAACCACAAACGGTCCGTTCCCACCTACAATTTCAGGGTAGGACCTCGAGTAAACCGGAGATGGCGCCAGTGCATTAACAACCAGAAACAGAAACATTCTCCTGCTACCATAAAGAGTGAAGGGCATATGCACCCACGCTCCAAGAGCCTTTTGTTATCAGCCAGGTGTCCTCGTCATATGCCTCAAGCTGCTACCTGCTTCCCCGAAAACTATCTCTGTCCTTTGCCGTACGTGCCAGTCTCCGTCACCAAGATCTAGGCCCTTGTCCGCAGTGCCTTAGGCCCTCGGCCCAGTTGGCCGCGACCCAGACTCCAGCCCCTGCGACCAAACCCTAGCTCCTGCGCCCTTGTGATATACATTTAGTTTGAATTTTGAAAAAAATACATAGATGTTTATGTGTCGGCTAATTTTTGTAATACTTTAGGATATGATCTGCTACAGAGCTTCTATAGAAGAGATTGTCTGACTCACATTCTTGTCTTTTTTTTGACCTGAAGGGAATATAACATAGAAGTATTTGAATATTTGCGTTCTTTGTGGGCTGAAGACCGAAGCACTGAGTGGTCAATGTGGTTAGTACACTCATTGGAGCTTCAGCAGAATGAGACATTGAATGAAGATTCTGAGGGTGGTACCCACTACATGCATTTTGCTAAGGAATCACTTACGAGGACCTCAAATGAAGATGTAAGATTTATTATTTTAGTATGTTTTCCTTGTGATAGATTCATACAAACATGTCAATGATTAGATTAGTTACATAGTTATAGTTTTTGACTGTGAAAGTAACTGATATGATCATTACTATATTACACATTTCAATATTATTGGTGTATAAACATTTAAGCTCTGAAGTCTGCCTTACGTTCTGTTTTCTTCCCAGCCAGCATTAACCGCAGCTTCTTGTGCTGATTTACATCGGAAGAGCATTGAGCAAATGAAGGTAGATGTTTTATTTCTCACAATGTTTCTTTTGTAAGTCTCAGAAGTTATAATTTCAAAGCTTTCCATACGCATGAAGGGTTTTCTTATCCAAATAATGTTAGCTTGGTGCAGATAAACAGCCGTTCTCTTCAAGATTTGCAAATATTTGGTAGTCTATCTCAGGTTCCAGTCATTTATGTTGAACGGCATATGATCCAATGCCAGAAATCCTGTCTTGTTGAAGATGTTGCCGCTTTGAGCCTTAATGGACCCTTGGACAAAACCAAAGCGACCATTATTCCAAATGCAGCAATAAATAGCTTGCCTCCAAAGACGTCCAATCATGTTCTGGTGAGAAGAGCACTGAGGGTGGTAGTCTTTGTCCATGGATTTCAGGTCAGCTTAGCCACTTAGCCTTGAATGAAACTAATCAGATCCTTTGTAGTATTTAAGACATGAATTTGGTGAACGATCGACTGTTAGAGCTTTTGAATGTTTAAAACATTGGGGGTTTTCCCCTTTTTGGTCCTTTTATAGCCTGGAAGTATTTGAAGTTTTTTGTGTAATTACTTGTTGGAACTTTGTGGATTTTTAAAGATCAGGTTGGGGTTAGGGGGATTTCACAAATTGTGTGTGTGTATTATGGCATTATTGTCTTATATTACTATTTTAACTATAAATATCTCCACATGTATTATATGCAATGAAGCCAATTGCCACAGGATGATTTGGCAAAGCCCTGTAGGTTTATGGACTTCATGGGTTCAGGGTTGGTAAGATCTAATTTGTCAGATAAGTCAAGAAGAAGCTGCAGTGTCAAGGCCTACAGGGTCATGAAAGATGTTTACTAAATACTTGAACACGAACTAGTTTGAGGGTAAGAAAGAGCTCAAGAAAATGAAGTATGCAACTGGCATACCCAGGTACAGAAATTTCATATTTCTGAAGCACTGGAAGCATGCCCATATTTTTCATGCCCCATAGATTTTTGTTGCAGGGGATGCTTGGAAGTAGCCCAGAGATGCTATCCATGCTGACTGGGATGTGGCTCTGTCAGCGATGTCTGCGACAATAGATATTGTAGTTTTGCTATAATTGTCATAGGACTTATCTTGATATGTTCGAATACACAAATTATGTTGTTTATTTTATAAAGAAGCTCATTATTCTTTATTTTGATATTTATTTTGATGTTTCCTAATTTAAATTGGCTGTACTTTTAATGATGCATTAAAGTTTCATTTCACTTTCCCTTATATCCTCTTCTTAAATTAAATATCATATATTACAGTTAATTTATGATATAGTGGTGGAAGTGTGTTATTTTCTGGCAAGTGAATGCCATTATTGAGTTTGATAGGATGACAATTAAATAAGGGTACGTTTTGCTGACCAATCAATTAAAATAAAAGTTGATAATGAAGTCAAAGTTGAACCAATTTTGGAAAGTACCATTAGTGGGTATTTTGAGAATTTCTTCTGCATTTACAAGAGGGAACATTGAATTTTTCCTCACAGAAGGTTTGTTCTCTTTGCTATGGTCTTATTTTTGTGTGGATGCAATCTATGGTAAATTTAATGTTATGAAACTCCTTGGACAGGGTCATCATCTGGATTTACGGCTAGTCCGGAATCAGTGGCTCTTGATTGATCCAGGTGCAGAGTGTCTTATGTCAAGGATCAATGAAGATAAAACAACCGGTGATTTTAGAGAACTAGGGCAGAGATTGGCAGAAGAGGTTTCATCCTTTTTAAATATTAAATTCAGTTCAGCTTCCGGAAGTGCTGCTTATGGTAGTTTCAGGCTTAGTTTTGTCGGCCATTCAATCGGGAACGTCATTATTAGATCTGCCTTAACAGGTGTGGTTTCATGAATCATACGTGACATAGTTTCTCTGTGTATTTTTATTTATAATTGGGAAATGATTGGCTCATTCAAATTGAATAGAAGTTGATTTTATGATGTGTCATTTCAGATGCTGCAATGAAGCCCTATCTGAAAAATCTGTACACCTATATGTCCATTTCGGGGCCTCATTTAGGATATTTGTACAGTTCAAATACTCTTTTCAGCTCTGGTTTATGGCTTTTCAAAAAACTCAAAGGATCTCCTTGTATGCACCAACTAACATTTACTGACGAGACAGATATTCAGAGTTGCTACCTTTTCAAGCTAAGCCAGGTTTGACATCACAATCCTTGCTTCTAATTGCGTGTTTAGTCTATAAACATGGAAGTAAAATTTGTTATTTTAGATTTTTCTACTGTTTGACTGTATAGAGAACCTTGCAAATCTAAATTTTTTATGGTATTTCTGGTTCAGGAGAAAACATTCGAGTATTTTCAGAATACAATTTTACTTTCCTCTCCACAGGTAGTTTATTGAGTTTATCTTTCTTATTCGGTTGTTTGAGTTTCTACAAACTTGATATCTCTTCAAACATGAAAGAACTAATTAATCCTGGGATAATGCATTCATGACCAAACAGGATCGCTATGTACCTTATCATTCTGCACGAATTCAGTTATGCCATGCAGCGACACGGGATTACAAGAAAGGACCAGCTTATAGAGCCATGCTGAAAAATTGCCTGAATCAGATTGTCTCAGCTGCTACAACTGATCGTCTATTTCTACGTTGTGATGTGAACTTTGATACATCTTCTCAGGCCAGAACCTTGAATAATTTTATTGGCCGAACTGCTCATATTGAATTTTTAGAAACCTGTACATATGCAAGATTTTTAATGTGGTCTTTTCCTAAGGTCTTTTCCTGAATGAAGTTGGATGGTATTGATTTTTCTAACTTTGAAAGAAGAAATTATATTAATGTCCACAAATTAACAATTTAGGACTATGGGACTCAAAAGTACATCGAGTGACAATGACATTTGAGAAAATTATCAATATCTTCTTATTGGGCAACCATCTAAAAAGCTAACTGATAGTGATAACAGGATTTAATTGTATCTTCGATGACCAAATCATTTTATTTGTAAAATGTAATCAGAATTGGATAACTTGTATTTTTCAGTGTTCATCTGGCTATGAATTGGAGGATTCTAAAATTTCTTTCCCAAATTAATTTTGGTTCAAGCAAAGGCAAATGACAGTTTGTCTACCTACCAGCCGTGTAACATATGCAACTAAGGAACTAAGGCATGTTTACTAATAGCAAAAAGTTGATCCATTATTTCAATTTTGATGTAAATTTGAAGTCATTTCAGATTTACAAATGGCAGAAAGTTGGTCCATTATTTCAATGTTGTTGATATGAATTTGAAGTCATTTCAGATTGGTCTCGACTTGTCTATAGTTTAAGATTTGAACTTAATGCTTACCTCTTATATCTCGTGGAGTTTTCAAATCAATGGAATCCCCAACGATATGGTTATTGCATTTATGCATCATAATATGCTAGCAAATTTTAAATCACTTCTAAACTCACTGAAATGAAAAAGTTCACAAAGTCCCACAATTTAAAGTGAACAGCAGTCTTCCGAAAACTATTTAAGCAATAGACCATGGCTATGATTATGAATGTGTTCGATTATGCAATGCCATTTTAAATGTGTCCTATTTCATAAAAAATAGAGCAGCAATAGACCATTTTTGACATAAGAATTGTTTATGCTATGGTGAATTACTTGTTTTCACTGGAGGTCTATAATTATCCTCAGCAGCCAATTTTGAAACCAAATTTGTACTACAAAACAATGTTATATGCAATTTGAAATCAGTTGTGAAGAGCCTGAAATTTGTCTCACCTTCTTGTATATGTGCACTTTGAGGAACCAGTGACATGGTACAGATCACTGAACACTTCTGAAAGCCTGAGAACTTGAGCTTTAGGGGGTGTTCTAGATCTAATATGGAGAGCACCCACTTTGAAGAGAAAATATCTGACAAAGGAGATATCATAGGAGATGTCCAATAGTCCTTTTTTTCTGCATTTCGGCGTGTTATGATAACACCACCACCAACTTCACCTCAACTGACTTTGTGATAAATAATCTGAGGATTGGAATTGTTGGTGAATGGAACCTTCATGAACGTGAAGGTGGCAGTGGGAGTTGAAGTTTTGTCCAACAATTACTATATTGCAAAATGTTAATTTTGATTGTTAATTATTATTAGGGTTCAATTTTGAATTTGTTTCCCTTTTGATGTGATAGTATATTTCCGCTAGACCAAGAAAACTTTATGTCAGACCAGTGCTTTATTTTTGTGTATTACGTTATCGTCTTAGCATTAACTCTCCATGATCACTGTGCCGTTCTCATTTGAATTTGATGCTGTCAGCTTTGAAAGGTCCATTCTGCTGGGTGGGGCATTGGGGGTTCTTTGTTCCATCTAAGGCTTTGAAAGGCCCCATCTAATTCAACCAATCATCTCTTTGTGGACTCAATGTTCCCATCCCCTTCACCAGTGGGTAGGTGGGGATCCATTCAAAGCTTAGAACAAAGTATATCTGAAGGCCCTTGAAAAAACTTACTGCAAGTAATTGTTTACCTCCAATGCCCTGCCAGGGACTTATAGCATATATTTTCTATATTAATAATACTTTATATTAAGTGCTATTTCTTTGGTGCATTATGTCGTTGTGTCAGATATCCCATTAATAACCTTTGTCAGATATCCATGCAATGACTATTATCTTATCTCCAACATTATAACAGAAAAATTTACTAAGGAACCACATAGAGAAAAGTTTCACCAAGCATTAGAGAAAGCTCAAATTCTGTTTCAGAAAAATGTAGGTAGTGCAAGGATGGCTGATGGAGTCAACTTGAAAGTTGACAATGAATGTTTATTCAAACGTTGGAACAACAAGGATCATAAGTTTATTGAATATGTGTTTTGCATATGAACCCCCATTAACACCTAGATTGCAATTGTTAAATCAACAATTAGCTTTTAGCTTGATTTCATTAGTGCATTGATGATTACATTGAGGATTTTCTATGGTTTAACAACTATTTTTTAAGTTTCATTAGATTCTAAGGATTTGCAATTTTTAGCATTTCTATTTTTTAGGAGTTAGTGTGTTGCAACTGATATGATAGGTTTAATGACTTATTTGTGGTACTTGAGAAGTTGCAATTTGTTGCACATTTCCCTTTCCTTTTTTTTTGTTTGTACATTGTGAGGCATAATGACCACTCTTATGGCACATAAAGCATTTCACTTTTCTCATACCTTTCTTCTTTCAAGCTTGTGAAGTAATCTCTCCCCCTGTATTCTTCTTGACCTGCTCATTTCCCTTCCATGCTTGACTAGCAAGAGCAAGATTCTTATTATCACCGTTGTACTGGACTCCTAACAAAGATTCCTCTTAAATCTCCTCCTAGATGAAGTCATCCCATAGTCTATCCCAATCAAGAAGATGCTCTCATGTAACGGAGCCTTTAATGAAAGGATCCCATGGTTTGTGAGTCCATTCAAGGCCATCCTCGCCATCTCTTCATTTGTCACAACCTCCCCAATTGTTACCAACTCATCATAGATCTATGTGATTTTGGTGAGATAAGTGGTCATGGTATTTGATTTGGTAATCTTGGTGTTACTAAACTTCTCTCTCAACACCATATTACTATTGGCATTATCTCTCTGATAAAGATTTGTCAGATCCTCTCACATATTCCTTTTTGTATTCTTCTCAGATAGGTGAGGAATCACATGATCATTCACCGCATCCAAGACTATCCTCTTGGATTTCACATCCTAGTTGTGGATGTCCAATTCTACAACAATGTAATAAAAAATAATCCGTAGCTATTAATTAATTAGGCAAAAGAGCATGATCAAAGATTATGCCCATTCACCAAGAGGCACCTAGGGTGTATTTAAGTTAGGGCCTCTCTCACTGTAACTCATTCAATCATTATTAATAAAATATATATAATATCTGATAATTGTTGTTTAATGCTGAGTATTTCTACTCCCTTTGGTATCAAAGCCGCGTTTAACATTCCTCGTCTTTGGTTCCATTGTTGTTTGTTCTCTACTGTTACACTCTCATTCCCCTGCCCGGTTTTTGTTGCATCGTTGACATATTCCATCCTTCCACTGTGTTTCCAACATCTTTGTTTCACTGCTAAGTTGTATGCTGCTCAAACCACCATGGACCTTTGTCCCCACTCTCGTCCATGAACTGTTGTCCATATCCACTCCCAACTCCTGTGCACTCCGACACATTTTCGGTCACACTCCTTAATCCCCCGATTGTGCCCGCGTGCTTCGCTCCAACCGTGCCGAACAGAATAGCCCAATTCCACTGTGACCCGACATCCACCACGTTGTTTGACCCTATTACGTGACTGATAACTTCGATTTGTCGATTTTTCTTTTTCATCGCGGCCCCCTATTTGCATATAGTTGAATATTTATACATATATATTAATTACTATATAGTTTTGTTATTAGTTTATAAAATTTATAATTATATAATAATTAACATTTAAAATAACTATATAAAGTAATTAATATTTAGTTATAAAATAAAGTGATTTTTTTTTAGGTTAATTTAAAAAAAAAGTTATGCTAGATAGGCATACTCCACCTCACACCCTCTCAATGGCTTCATCAATGTAGATGGCCGATTTCAATAAAAAATTGTTAGACCTTGAGACTAAGGTGATCAAACAGGGTGACAAAATCGAGGCATTGCAGGATACAACAAAGAGAATAAAGAGTCAGCTTGAGGAGAACAACAATGAATTTAAAAATGATTAGGCAGACCTTTCAAGTAAGGTAGATCAAGCAATGGTGATATTGACCTGTATTTGTAACAATATGAAAATTACACCAGATCAAATTCCCCAGAATAATGAGGCCACTCGACATCTCAATTCTCCAGACTTCTCAAAACCATTTGTAATTGAATGTGATGCTTCACGATTTGGCATAGGAACAGTACTAATGCAGGATGGTCACCCAATCACATTTGAAAGCAAGAAGCTCAATAAGCAAAAACATCTCAAGTCTACATACAAGAAGGAAATGCTTGTTATTTTGCACGCATTAGCCAAATGGAGACAATACCTCTTGGGAAGTAGGTTCTTAATATGAACATGTCATAATAGTCTTCAACATCTCCTCCAACAGAAAACGCTATCTACATAACGCCAAATATGGATAGAAAAAATCGCTACTTTTGACATGGATATATTACATAAGAAAGGGAAATATAACGTAGTAGTTGATGCTTTGTCGAGGAAAGATGAAGAACCATCATTACTTGTAGTTTCAATGGTTGTGCTCGAATGGCTTAATGAGATTCGAAGTGAATATGCAAAAAATTCAGAAACAAGTGCTATAATCAATAACCTTCCCCATACTTCAAAATTTGAATGGAAGAACGTATTCGATGGTACAAGGGAATAATTTATCCGAATTCAGATTCCAAATTTAAAGCCAAGGTTCTCAAAGAGTCGCATGATTCATAGTTAGCCATACATGTAGGATTCTTTAAAACCTACTATAACACACGCCAATCATTCTTTTGGAAGGGAATGGGTAATGATATTCAAAATATGTAGCTGAATGCGATAAATGCCAGAGGAGTAAAAATGAAAATATTATGGCACCTGAACTACTTCATCCTTTAAACATCTCGAATAAAAAATGGGAGGAAATATCAATGGACTTTATTGAAGGTTTACTTGTGTCTGATGGTAAGGGTAAAATTCTTGTAGTAATCGATAGAGTCACCAAGTATGCTCACTTTATTGCAATGAGGAAATCAGAGTGAACAAAACAAATCGCTAAGATATTTTGCAAAAATGTTTACAAATTACATGGATTTCTCAACGTCATTGTGAGCGATAGAGATCCCAAATTTACGGGTAATTTTTGGAAGGAATTCTTCAAATATATAGGAACCTACTTCAACATGAGTTCAACTTACCATCCTCAAACAAATGGCCAAACAAAGGTTGTCAATAAATGTTTAAAAGCATACTTACGTTGTTACGCCACATACAAACGAAATAAGTGGGTTCAGTGGTTTCATCTTGCTGAATGGTGATCCAATTCCACTTACCACACGTCAGCGAAAATGACTCCATTTCAAGCTATGTACGATTACAAACCTCTAAAATGGAAGGAATTTGCTATCATCGAGACAAAGCTTC
The DNA here is from genome assembly GCA_000404065.3 of Pinus taeda. NCBI lineage: Eukaryota > Viridiplantae > Streptophyta > Pinopsida > Pinales > Pinaceae > Pinus > Pinus taeda. Next base: position 17,989 of record APFE030579913.1, read on the forward strand.
CGTTGTTAAAAAACAATTAAAAGAAACCCAAAAAGTCGTCCAAACTCTAAAAGAAAATCTAAATAATGCAAGAAATTGTATGAAGCAACAAGTTGATCGAAATAGAACCGAGAGAGAATTTGAAGTTGGAGATTGGGTATTTTTTAAACTCCAACCTTACAAGTAGTTGTCCTTAAAACAAAAGGGAAAAACAAATTGGCACAAGGGTTTTATGGACCCTGCCAGATCAACAAAAAGATCAACTAAGTAGCATACAATTTAAGCCTTCCCGATAAAAGTGTTGTTCACAACGTTTTCCATGTATCCTGCCTTAAAAGGGCAATTGATCAACATCAATCAGCGTAGGCAACACTTCTGACTTTAGATGAAGAAGGAAGGATTATTCTAGAGCCAGAAAGTATCATCTCCAGCAGTGAAAAGAAGCTGCAATCACGAGTAATCAAAGAATACTTGATCAAATGGAAGGACTTAGAAGAAGAAGCTTCTTAGGAGACATAAGCGTTTCGTCAACAACACCCGTCATTACGTATGCTTCTAGGACAAAACATCTTTTCAAGAGGGAGGCAATGTTATAAAAAATAATCCATAACTATTAATTAATTAGGCAAAAAAACATGATCAAAGATCATGCCCATTCACCAAGAGGCACCTAGGGTGTATTTAAGCTAGGGCCTCTCTCACTGTAACTCATTCAATCATTATATATATATATATTATCTGATAATTGCTGTCTAATGTTGAGTATTTCTACTCCAAACATCTAGGCGAGGTGAGTTTGGTGTTATCAAGCTTCCATAAACCATCCTCCATTAGGATCAATGTAATCCTCACCTTCCATGGAATGAAGTTCAATGTGCCCTCCAACTTGTTCTTAAATATTAACCTGCTTGCGTCCATCTCCCAAATAAAAAAAAATATACCAAAAACTTAAATCTGCTACTAGAAATATAGATATATTATAAACCTATATGAAATCTAATTCCCCTTCTTGAGAGTTGATGCTTTGACACCATGTTAATTTTTTAATTCTAGATCTGGTTTTAATACCAATCAATCTTTTATACCAAAAATATTTATGTGATTAGTAAATATAAAACACACTGGATTTTTTAACAAAAAATTAAATAGTAAATGCACGCAAAAAAATAAATTCACAACAAATAACCCTCCAATTACTCTTAAATTATATTATCCGAAAGTGGCCCATAGAGAAAACATAAAAAAATCTACAGCAATAGAACCTAGACAAATTAGTTCCCTAAAAATCTTGGATTTGTACTAGTTGAATATCTCCCACTCATGCACACTTTGGATCAAAGCCTCGACACATTGACCTATAGTAGCTCATGCACACTCAAGCATGCCTTTTGCATGTAGTTTAACTCACTCGTGTGGTGCAATCTATCTCTCCCTCAACGTGCAACTTTATACAAAATTTCCTTCACATATGCCACCTTCGACAAACCTGTGCTCAGAACTAGCATGGCCTTGGCACCCACTTAGCCTTATTCTCTGTATTTTTTCTATTGCAACACTCTCTCTGTTGATCACTTTCCCTATAAAGGGAAAATGGCCAACATTTAGATAACATATTGTGGGGGACAAGAAAGAATGACTGGAATGGGTGAGTGCTCAAGCGAAAACCCCAACAAATCTTCCAAAAAGGTTCTCATACGATAAATTTAATCATTAAGAAAACAAGAAATGAATATGAAACTAAAGATTTTATGTACTAGGGCATTTCTTTAACAAGTATTTTGCCTTTGTATTTAAATTAATGTGAATCCATAATCAATTGTCACTTTGCAAAGATGAAATAATAAAATAGAATAATATGGGCATGTCTTTAAAAAACTTTACAGAACTACGTATGTTAGAATCAAATGAGTTTGTGAAGCCTCAATTGCACAAGAATCCAATGGTACATCACCATACAGACTCATGCTTGCGATATGAAATTTGAAACTCTTTGTGTGAAAAACAATGATATCCCAATGTGCCAAGTTTAACATTGTCCGAAAAGAAAATAACCTCCTAAATGACAACTAGATAAACTATAATTAAACTGCATTTGCTTTATTATAAGGGATCCTGTTCCTTTGGATTTGAAATACAATATGGAGTGCCTAAGGAGATGAGAAGACATAATGAGATCAAGATCTTCTTATAGCTAAGCACACATGAAAACCTAATGGAGAAATAAATGTAGAAGAATGGTTGATATGGAAATTTGAGCAAGTTTATTCACAAGACCTTTTAGAAAGGAAAAACTTACCTTCAGAAAAATTCCAACCCTTTCTCTTTTGAATGTGATTTTCTCCCTTTATAATTTTTCTTCATCTTTGAAACTACTTGACGATTATATTTTTTCTCTGTGTTAACTAAATAAAGATACATTTTGAAAATATGAAGTTAATAATTCACCCTCTAAGATGCGTTCCACTTCAAATATTCCATATTTCCCCTTTTATAAATCATTTTCAAGAATTAATCTCATGATAGGATTAAAAATAGTTAGGGTTGTTCTTTTGATTTTCTCAAATGATATCTATAATTTTGGCCTTGGAAACGACTACCAATGTGTTATTCATGCTTCCAACTTTCCAACAATCCCTTGTTTTCCCAAATTGGACATCCAAAACTTAATTTATGGCTTTTGAAATATAGTACTCAATAACCGTTGACTTGATCCAAGTAAAATCTTAGCCTTTGACTTACAGTCCACTCTATTCACGCCACATGCATTGTCAGAGGGAATTTGTAACAATTTATAAGGAATTAGGCTCCCCATATTATTTGTGCATGGAGTAGAGAGAGCCATGGAACCTTGTGCAGCTTTAAGTATAATGTAAGCTTTTGGTCACCACCTCAAAGCTTGGTGATGGGGAGGTGTGCAGTAGCAATCCAACCTAAATAGAAGTAAAATATCTACCCAAATGGCTAAATGAAAATGACTAAGTGTAGGTCTGTAAGGAATAAGTGGGTGAAATTTGGGAGGAATTTAGCTTGCATTGAAGTACTAAGTGTAGGTATGCCATAAATAAATAGGCGTGTAGGAGGAATTCAACCTACATAGAAGTAAAATATCTAAGGAAGTAATGTAGGTGTGGGATAAGGGAGGAGAGGGAGAAAGAGTAACCCTGCATAGAAATAACTATTTTGTCAAAATTCTAAAATAATGAAAAATGGTAAATGGATGAAAAATGAAGAAAAAGGATAAAATAGATAATTGGGGAAGATATAATGAAGAGGATGATTTTAACTACATGGATTCTTTGACCAAATTGGAAATATCTTAGGCATATAACCTCTATTTTTTATTTCGTAAAGTGTTGGATGAAGCTAACATGAAGGGCTATCCCTAAGAGGATGATTACAACAAATTTCCTTCTCTTTTAAAATCCATTTAAAAGGAGAAACCACCCCTATTAACCTTTTGTAAGGAAGCACTGCAACATTGAAATTGAATAAATTATTAAGGACTTGTTAGGTCCTCATGATCAATAAGTGAAGGTAATCTATCATTTTAAATATTTTAGAATTTGGTCTTCATATAGAGGTATATAGGTTCAAGTATGAACCAATATCACTCTAATTGAAAACACATCAACATTCTCTCTTCATCCCTAAGTATCACACTCACTAAGAAAATCCATTTCTCAAGTATGCAATCACTTTTGTCTTTCTCGTCTCCTTTGCCTTGCTTTTATACTTTCCCATTGAGTTAAATCCATAACCCTAATATCAAAAGTGACGGATGTCTAGGATTAAATCCTAACCCACTTAAGATCAATGATTAAGATTAAAATAATTTCGTTAAAGTAAATAATTTACTTTTCCTTGGTCTCTTTAGCTTAAAATCCAACACAATTAATTATGTGTTTTTTCTAGGTTAGGCTAAAAAAAAAATAAACTTAATAAATTGAGCAAGTATCCTAAGGAAGCTTTGGACGACTTGTGCGTTCTTGACACCTAGCCAATATGAAAGTATCTATCTTCTGCTACAATCATCAACAAGCAATTAAGTTGTACTATATACCAACTGAAAGGAGAACGTCAATGCATTTACATATTTGTTCAATATAATATCAACCATTCCATAAAAATCATAATTTTCATGTCAAAAATTAAATTAACTCAAAATGTAGTGAGGGATTCACACCACTCACTTCAACGCTTCATGGATTTTCAAATATTACTAATCATTGTTTTCCATGACACTTAATCATATTAATGCTTGTCCCACACAAGCATACATGCATTCAATGCATCAAACATATATATTATTGAATTTTTAAAAATCATGATTATCCCGAATGTAACAATCTCTCATGTTGAGCTTCATATCTATCTCATATTCTATTAAGTTTTTTAATCATACACTTACATATTATCCATTCCATGATTATTCACATCCGTTAAGAAAATTCAACCATTTGTGCTTATCATAACTCATTATTTAATCATAAAACCATTTGTTTTATTACTAGAAGCTCTTGGGCCAATGCACTTGGCCTCAAGCATTTAGTGCATCACAAATATCCATGTATTATCTCAAACATAAAATCTTATTTTGTCTGTATCACTCACTTATTTAACTATTGTCCATCATGAAAAATCACAAATGCACATAGTTCTAAATTTTCTACCAAATTATTCATTGGCAACTTTTTGCCTTAAACACACCTTTTTGGGTAGCCATGCAATACATATATTCTAGTGAAAACATATAAGGAAAAAAATACCAAAAAAAAAAAAAATTATCTTAGAAGGAATTCTTACCCAATTCCCTCCACTTACCAATTGTTGTAGCATGGCTGATTTTTCATACATGCATGGTTGTCATCACCAATTATCCTCGGTCAATGATTTCTCAAGGAGTCCACCTCACTTCTTCTTTATCCTTTCAACAAATATTCTCTTTTCGTTGTCCTCAAGGTTATTTTGATAATTGAAGGCACTTCTTTTTCCTCAATTCCCACTTCTAATATGTGGTCTTTAATATCAAATTTCAAAGAAGAATTTGCATTTTTTTACTTTTGACAACATTATCACCCATCATGTTTTAGTCAACCCATTAAATAGAACATGTGCTACAACATTTCTAATTCAACAACCAATTCATTCTATTTATATGCACTCATTCATTTGTTTTTACATATTTTATGCATTAGAAATTAATTAAGCATTCTCAAGCTTAGGCTCTTTCATGATTCAACAAATTTTCCTAGTCAAGTCCACCTTGGTGAGTTTTAAATATTAAAATCTACCCTCTTGATGCAACTCTTCATTCACTTAGTAAGTCAACCTTTTAGTGCATCCAGAACGTAGCATATTAAGCATATATAGAAATTTCTTTTAAAACAAGAATATATTATAGTTCTTAATAGACTTACCAACCCAAAATATATCTTAATAATCTAGGGGAAATCCCTTCCCCTTGCACTTATGTGCCTACAAGTTGCCTCAAAATACATTATATAAATACCATTATTTATCATTATGTTCCACGACCATACCATGGGCTTTATTCTAAATCTCTAATAATCTTAGAAATATTTTCCATTGCTCCCGCATTCTTCCCGTCAAAGGTAGGTGACTTCATATTTGTGAATTCCTCATAAAGGAAATTATTTGAAGGCCTTTTCTTCCTTCTTTGGTGATATCCTAAACTGGGTGCATAACTAGACAATACATCTCAACTATTTGTCTCCTCGCCAAAGTTATTTGTTGAGGTATCATCACTACATTTTTATTTCTTGACACTCATGCCCTCTTCCTTAGAGAGTTTTTCCTTATGTAGCTCGTAATTGGCACATATTTATGAATTTATTATGGGCTTACCATCCTCTTTGGCTGATGTATATTCATAATATTGGTAGTTGGTCCATGTTACAATTGCCTATGTATGTTTCATGAACCCTACACCAACACTTCAATGATCTCATCCTACTCCTCTTGGGTTAGATAAGCCTCTTATGAGGGATTCTAAATGTTTTTACCAAATCTAGAGGGATTCTAGTAGTATTCCTCCTATTTGATTTATCGTTTCTGATGTGTGAAGTTTCCTCCTCATTGTATTGTGTCATTTTTGTTGAAACTTTCTTCCTTGTTTTTATGTGTCTTCTTATGTGTTGAAATAATATATCACTATTATATTATTAAAATAATTTATTGCCAACTTATTTTGTCATCTTGAAAAGATATTCATTGCCTTATAATGGCCTCAACTTGAAGTTCAACAACAATCTCAAGTCACACTTTGAACTTGGTTAGTACTCCAGTTAGTAAAAAAAATATTCTAAACAAATTAAATCTAATTTTAACAAATTATTACAATAGTCATTTCATTTCATTGACCACATTTGTTCACTTCAAGGTACAATGCCTTTCCATCCAAGGAAAATGTCAAATATATACATATTTGTACGTATTTTACACATGCACATGCATTAATTGCACTTTTCATCCTTTTAATTATACCTCATTGAATTCTAGATCAACATCATCATAAGAGTCAGACTCCTTAAAACAACACCCTTCAAGACACCATTTCCAACCTTTGAAAATATTTTCTTATAGAGCACTCTTTCTTTTACACAATTACTCCAATCCAGGAAACAAAATCCTTTATCCAAGGTTAAATTCAGGAAGTAATATTGTTGCCAAACATAACTACTAAACTCTCTTTCTTGCTCAAAACTCATCTCTATGGTATATCTTTGGCCCTTTAGCCTTAGTATTTGAACCACTACTCTGATACCAAAAAACCTAGCCCTTGCAAGGCCTTTTTAATGGAAAAAGGTTTCTAGACCCAACCTTTAAGATCACTTTATGGAGGTCGTATTATAAAAAATCCTCTTCCTTCAACAACCTTAAAACTCCTTTCTGAAATTACCATCGTCTTTATCTCAATGAGAGATTTCCAACAATATATATTCCATCCAAATCTAAGTTCTCAATCCAAATTTATGGCCCTCTAAAGGATTTCCTTTCTTAGAAAAATGTTAGCTTATGTACCATTTCCATATGGTAGACACATGGTAGTTCTTTTCCCTTGTGTCACCATAATATAGGGCCATGTCCATAGTTGGACTACATCAACATGCACCACTTACATCTAGATTCAGTATTTTCCATTAATTCCCTTTGTTTAAAGTTTTGGATATCTTCTAATCCAAATTTCCAATCTTCTAGATCCATCTAAAAGTTTCTAAACTTTTGAATTCATTTACATATAGGAAAATGCATGGTCAATAGGTCAACATCCAAATCCAAGAAAATATAAAAGTTCCAATTAATCAAAAAACTATATTTTTATATTTCTAAATTTGGCACATTAGTTAATCCATGTCATTCCCATAAATATGCCATCTGGGTCTCCACTTCGACGTTATTGTGCCTATGGTCCATGTCAACACCCTGCCACAATGACGCCACATGTTTTGGAAAATTGGTTATTACATATAGGATGAACACCTTTAGTAACCACTCACACAACCAAATCAAAGATCATAATGCTATTATTTTTATTTGGTTAAAATGATCTAAGAGGGAAACAATCAATGGCCCAAATAATGAGTCCATTTGAGGCAATTTTATAAATGAAAAGGAAAAACAATTACATAATATAATACTCACAATCGATCATTAGCCATTATCCTTTGTGCTTTTAAGTAGAGATCATGGACCAATTTAGTGTTACGATGTAGATCATTAGTTTTTAGTATTGCGAAGAATATGATTTATTAAATCACTCTATGTCTAAAACATTTCATGACTTTCAAATTACAGTGAAACTAATTCATACTAAATAGACACGCTTTTACCTAATAGACAAATTAGACCAAGTTGAATTTAACCGACTCCCAAGTGTATAATCCTAACATCCCTTCTTAAGAACAACCCGGGATGTGATTGAATAATTTACAAATATGAAACAAGAGGATAACAAATAAGGCATTAGAACCTATCCCCCCTTAATGACAACTTCCTTTAACTCCTAATATAGATGGATGTTTAGAAAACTTCACTTCTGTAAGAGTCTTTGTGAAAATGTCTACAACTTGATCATATGTAGAGAAAAAGTGCACTTCAATAACTCAATCATGAATGGTTTTTTTATGAAGTTAATTTGTTTCTTAATGTGTTTGTTGTGTATACTTTGAACTAGATATATGGCAAGCTTTATGTCACTGTGATTATCGCACCAAAGGGTGGTAAGGTTTTGCTACTAGAATCCAAACTGTGAAAAAATATATTAAAGCTACAAGAATTATTAATATGCATTAATTGTTGCTTGGTACTTTGCTTCTAATAAATAAAGAGCAATAACCTAATACTTTTTACAAGCTCAAGTGATAGGTTTCGAACTAAGATTGAAAACATAACCTACAATAGACTTCCAATCATCAACACCACCAAAAACATATGAATTAGTGAAACCAACCAACAAAGGGTCCCACCCTAAAATGTAATGTATAGCAAACATAATTTTCCCTTGGATATATCAAATCATCTTGTTCACTACTTTCCACTGACTTACATGGGATGCTTGCATATACTGGGTAACAAGACCCATAAAAAATGAAACATCAGAACTGGTATGAATCAATCATATGAGGATAGAAACTAATATGATGGTACAAAGTGGCATCAAATTTTGTTGTAGTGTAAGTGGTAGCAAGTTAGATTCAAAACTAAAATGGAGAAGGGATGCTTTACAATATTCCATGTAAAAATGATGAAGAAGGTTACATGCATACTTAGATTTGGAAAGGTAAATTTCTTCCTTGGTTTGCAATACTTGGGGCCCAAGAAAAGAATGCAAATAGAATTTGTCTTTCATTTCAAACTTCTTCTTAGGGATTGATTTAACATGTGTTAAAGAACAAGGATAAAGTCATCAACATAAAGAATAAGGATTATGAGATGGTTTCCTACTTTCTTGGTGTATACATTGTGGTGAAAATGACATCTAGATAAGTTGATGTCGAGAAGGAAGCTATCTATTTTTGCCTAACAAACTCAAGGATCTTTTTTAAGACCATAGAGAGATTTCTTAAGGTGGAAAATAAGGTTGGAGTCTCTCTGAACATAACTTTGAGGTTGTTCCATGTAGAAATATTCTTGTAGACCCCCATGAAAGAAGGTGGATTTAGAATTCATCTTATAGACCTCCCAACCATGAAGCAACAAGGGTTAGAACAATATATAGAATTAATTTTGTAAACTAGGGCAAAGGTTTCATTGTAGTCAATTCCTTCAAGTTGAGAGAATCCTTTAGAAAATATTCAAGCCTTATGCCTTTAAACACTTCCACCTGATGCATACTTAGTTCTATACACCCATTTACATCTAATTTTTTTTCTTCCTTTTGGAAGAGGGACAAGTTTCTAAGTATGATTTTCCATCAAGGAATAATACTCTTCATGCATTGCTTTTGTTGACACCTAATCATAGGGATGGGGTGAACAATTGTAAATAGTGTAACTAAATAATAGAGAAAATGGAGAGTAATCGGGAGATGAAACTCAACAGTGACTCCCTCATGTATATAATAATGAACAACCTAAATGAATAATATAATCTCATTTGAGGAGTTACATCCTAGCCTGACATGGTATCAGAGCCAGTTCTAATTTTAGCTTTCCTCCCTTTGTAACTCCCTCATGTTCTGCCTACTTTTGCAAAACTATCACCTTCTTTGCATCCTGTACACCTGCGCTGGTGATTTCTCTGTCTTATCCCTGCAAGATTCTGTGCATTATTGCATTCACTAGTCTAAATGCAGTGGGAGTGCTGAAGGGTTGATTTTCCGCATTAAGGCATTGGTTTGCCTACTATGAATACTGGAGCTAGTTGCTACATGGAATGGTCATGTGATGCCAGAAAGTGCTGCGACTGTATGCTGTAAGGGTGGTGCAGATGGAAGAATGGTGTTATGGCCAACACCGTGACTGCAACTGCATTTGAGTCTATTATTCATGGGGCCTAGTGCTGGACTGAGTACGCTCTGAGTTTGGTAGAAGACCAAACGATCCTCCATTATATCAATATTTGGAGACAGTTGGTACAAATTATTTTATGTGCATTGAATGATTGTGTTGTTGGTCTGTTATCAAAACACTGCATATGATGGTCTGATATCAAAACATTGCATACGCTCATGAAAACGATACATATGTTGAACAATACAACATTTTCTCTATATTTTACGATCTCAAATGTGGTCTGATATTTCAATATGAATATTTTGAAAGTCTTCATATAAATCCCTCCCATATATAAATGCATTTTTTTTTACCATGACACCATTGCCATATACACCCTCTTAACACCGGGTCATACAATCACACAGTTGCGCTATCACAGTGTACGATTGAATGATCATTCCCATTTCCTGTCGAATTGAACCATTTCTGCGAAAGGAGATATCATCCTTGCCAAATTCTATCACATATACACCTGTTCCTCATCTCCTCTCCCGTAGCTCTGGTTGTCACAACGTCGAAGACTATTGGGGTATTTTTCAAACTGGTTGCAAATTCACTGCTACAGTTCCACAGACAAAAGTTCGAGGTATGGTGAATGTATATGGTGTGAAGTGAATTCAACTCCTTTGAAAATGCTGGTAGTATTAAAGTTCTTTGAGATTTTTGAATGGTGATAATAGAATGAGAATTTTGGATGGTATTTTTTTTGGATATATATTATATGGTTTATATGTTGAAACCATCATATAATATATTTGTGAGTGGAGGAATATATGCTACATTAAAAGTATTAATATAGTGAATTCTTTTCCAGCTAAACAGAGGATATCTAGAAATGTTGTGTTTGTTTTGGAAATCAAAAGCAGATATTTTTTTTTGGGAATGCATTCACTAATATATATTGTTGGAGTAGTTCTCTCTAGGAAAGAGAACTATCCAAAATGGTCAAGGAAAATTAAACACACTCTCATTTTTAATGAGCCATGGAAAGATGTGTGTGTTGGAGACGGAGACAAAGAACTAGAAAAACATACCTCAGACAAGGAATCCACCATTTGGGAAAACAAGAACAGTAAGGCTTATGCATTGATTGCAGCATCAATAAATGAAGAGGTGAGTCACCATATTTCCCCATTTTCAAATTCTTTCGAAGCCTTACAAAAACTAAAGGAATTCTATGACTCGCACTCTGCACTTAAAGTTGTTCAACTCATGATTAAATTGTTCAGCCTTGAATTAGAAAATGCTGATCCTCTTGCTCTTGCATCATAAGTAAAATCTATTATGCATGATATCAAAGTCACTAATGTTGAAATGGACATTCCTCTGATAGATTTTCTCAAGGCACTTTATCCCACTTACTCAAATTATATTGAGTCATTACAAGCAAATGGAAACCTCAAAGATATTACCTTTGGCTCATGAAAAAAATTGCTGAAAGAGAGAAAGATTTTGGGAAGAAGACAACTCCTCAGTCTTTTGAAGAGGCTGTGTGTCTTGTACATAGAGAGAAGAATCTTGCTTAAGATTCTTCTAGAGGAAGAGGTGGTCGAAGAGGAAGAGGAAGAAGAAATTTCAGAGGCGAGGGGGGAAAAAACTCTCAAGGAGAAAAGTCAAATTTACATTGCATACATTGCAAAAGAGATGTATCACATGATGCATCCACATGCAAGTTGCCTTGGGACAAAATTGAGTAGGAAAGAAACCAACCTAAAGGCAAAACTAATGACAAAGAGAAAGGTAAAGCACTTGAATCTGCTCACTATGTTGTGGCACACTATAATATTGGAGTAAATGAAGACTTATTTAATGCTTCACTTGCTTCTTGGAAAAATGATTGGTTGCTTGATTAAGGAGAAACTTGCCACATGAATTTTAGAAGAGATTTTTTTGAATAATTTACTGACAATGTTGATGTAGCAGTATACTTTGCAGACAAATCAAAACTCAAGTCATCAGGGCTTGGCACAATCAGGCTTAAATTGCTTGGTCTTCCAGACTTTCTTTTTCATCATGTTTTATATCTTCCACAGATGAGGAGGAACTTGCTATCCTTGGTCCACATCCGCCAACAAGGACACTCCATTCACATGTTTGATGGTAAGGTTGAGGTGAGAAAAGCATCAGACCGCTCACTTGTCATGACATGGATAGAAGAAGAAAGGGTTCTCAAGCTGCAGGGTACCTCTGCTCGTGCACAAAATTTGTGATACAATTATCATTATGATGAAGGTACATTTCCATCAAGTTTATTATGACATGCTAGATTTGGACACTTGAACTATGAAAGCCTCTGCTTGTTGAAGAAAAATGGTGTTACTCGTTTGCCTAAAATTCCTAGGAAACTCAAGAAATGTGATACTTGCATTCTAGAAAAGCATAACAAACAATATTTTCATGATTTATATTCCAGAGCACATATAAAACTTGAACAATCTTTTCGTGATTTACATTCCAGAGCACATAGAAAAATTGAACTCATTCATTCAGATTTATGTGGTCCAATTCCCGCTCCTTCTGCAAATGGAAATAAATATATGATGGCATTTATTGATGACCACACCAGAATGTGTTGGGTTTATTTATTGAAGAACAATTTTGATGCTTTTCAAACATTCAAGAAAGTTCATACATGGATTGAAAATGATGCACAATTTCATATTGGCTATATTCGCACTGATAGTGGAAAATAATATATTTCAAATGAATTTGAAAACTATATTCGCCAACGTGGGATCAAACATCAAACAACTGTGCCTTATAATCCCAACAAAATGGAGTAGCTGAAAGAATGAATAGGAAAATATTAAATATGGTGCGCTTGATGATGTTTTTCAAAAATGTAAAATTGATGTTTTGGGCTGATGCAGTTCTATGTGATGTATATGTAAAGAATAGATGTCCATCTAATGCTATTAGAAACAATACTCCTTATGAAATGTGGTATGGACACATTCCTTCAGTAAAGCATCTCAGGGTCTTTGGTTCTACATGTTATGCCTTGATACGAAAGGTACATAGAAACAAACTTGGTGCAAGAAGTTGTAAGTGTACCTTCCTGGGGTATTCAAACACCTCCAAAGCATACCATCTCTATGATGAAGTCAATAAAACGTTTGTTGTATCTAGAGATGTAATATTTCTTGAATCATCCAAAACTGACAATGTTGTTGAGCAGAAACTTGATCCTTTGGATAGATTCACAAATACAAAATCATTTCAAGAATTTGATAATAAGATTCCACATCTTGAAGGGGGGATTCCTATACTATATCAACCTATGGAATGTTCTTCTGAAGCACTCTCTCCCCTGCATGAAACTCCAACAATGAATGATACTTTTAGTGATGTGATTGACAGAATTGGGAGACTCAATCTTGATTCAGTCCCAACTCAATCAACTGAGCAGCCTGGATCATCTCAGAAAGGTCCCCCAAAGTGGCTCACAAAGACACTTGAAAGTGTTAATCCTAATGAGGTTGGAAAGACAAGAACTATGGAGGTGATGTAGATGACCTTGATTCACCTGTTGATATGGATCTTTTTTATGGTTGTGAATTGAGTTTGTCTACAGATTTTGAACCAACTTCCTTCAAAGAAGCTGCTTCTCGTGATGAAGGGAAAGAAGCAATGCAAAATGAGTATGATGCGTTGATAAAGAATGGCACTTGGAATCTGGTTGAGCCTCCATTGGGAACCAAACCAATTGGCTGCAAGTGGGTCTACAAGAACAAATATAAAGTTGATGGCTCACTTGACAAGCACAAAGCCAGGCTTGTGGTAAAAGTTTTTTCACAGAAGGAAGGGGTCGATTATGAGGAGAATTCCCCCGTCCACAACAAAATGGGCTACCATCAAGACACTCTTTGCCCTAGCAGCTTAGAATGGTTGGAAATTCCATCAAATGGATGTAAAAACCACTTTCTTGAATGGAGATCTAAAAAAGAATGTTTTTATGTCCCAACTTGAAGGATTTTCTATGAAAGGACATGAACATAAAGTATGCAAACTTGTGAAATCCCTGTATCTTCAGACAAGCACCGCGAGCCTGGTATGAAAAACTAACTTAACATCTTCTGAAACTCAATTTCAAACATTATGATCTTGATGATGCAACTTTGTTTGTTAAGAAAGTTTAAAAAATAGTTGTATATCTTACGTTATATGTAGATGATCTTTTGATGAAAGGGAACAATGAAAGCTACTTTGCATCTATAAAGAAGGAATTGAGGAAAGGATTTGAAATGATTGATTTGGGCTATGTTCATTACTGTCTTCGTATTGAAGGAACTCAACATCCGAAGTCCATATTCATTTCTCAAAAGAAGTACATTGGAGATCTATTGAACAGGTTTGCATGGCTAAATGCAATCCTTTGACTACTCCAATGGAACAAAACTTAATGCTCACATCCATTGACGGAAAAGAATTTGAGGATGCAACAAAGTATAGACAACTTGTAGGAAGTCTCAACTACCTGACTACTACCAGACCAAACATTTCGTTTGCCGTTGGAATCCTCTCTAGGTTTATGCAAAGACTTGTGAGGGACATTGGTCTGCTACAAAAAGAGTTCTAAAGTACTTGAAGGGAACTCGAGACTTTGGACTCAAGTATACACAGGTGAGCGACTTCAACTTGATTGGATACTGCGATTCAGACTTCAATGGCGACAAAGAAACTAGGGTATCTACTTCTGGTTATGCTATGAGTCTTGGATCAAGAGTTGTCTCCTGGAGATCACACAAACAATCAGTTCCAATAGATTCCACAATAGAGGCAGAATATGTGGCAACAACTAAGGCAACAAAATAAATTTTGTGTCTTAGGAAAAGTCTGGAATATTTGTAGGTAAAACAAGTATATTCGACTCCACTCATGATTGAAAATACCTCGGCAATAAAGTTGGCCAAGAACCCAAAGTTCCATGATCGAACGAAGCACATCAATACAAAATATCATCTGATTCGACATCATGTTGAGGCAAAAACAATCCATCTTCACCATTGTTCCACTAATGAGCATTGTAGACATCTTCAACAAAGAACTTGGAAGAGAAAAGATTGAAAGATTCAAAATGATGCCTGGACTCACCAACATCCCTTCAGATTAAGGGGGGGGAATGTTGACACTTACTCATAGGGATTGGGTGAACAACTGTAAATAGTGTAAATAAATAATAGAGAAAATGGAGCGTCGTTGGGAGATGAAACTCAATAGTCACTCCCTCATGTATATAATAATGAACGACCTAAATGAGTAATATAATCTCATTTGAGGAGTTACATCCTGGCCTAACAGTTTTTTCCCAATCTAGATGGCCTGAAGCTTCTAAAAATGTTTCTAGGCCATGAATCTTTGAAAATTGAGCCAAAAGAGAGGAAGATTTCTAAAAATATGAAAAAATATGATGTTGATGTATAGGATCACTCGCAAGGTCATTTGGTGCTTCTCATGTTGAACAAACCCATCTAGAAAGTTGTGATGCTAGTACATTTTCATGTTTGATGGATTCATATTGTGGAAGGTGAGCAAGTGGAGATGGATTTTCATCTTGATGATCATCATTTGAAGAAGAAACCAAAATATGAACAAAAGGTGGCACAAATGCCAATGATGGCTTACAAGACAACGAGGGCACAACCATTGAATTAGGCTCGCGAGCCAAGATATTTTCATCAATTTAGAATCTCTTCTAATGATTAATTTAGGAGTGAGGTTGAAGAAGTATATAACATTTTGCATATTTAAAATATATAGCAAAAATACTCTTCTCACGTTTAGGTTGGAAAGATTTCCTCTTTTCCTCGGGAATGTGAGCCCATGAGCCCATGCAACACTACCAAAGATACTAAAATGGTTTACATCTGGCTTAATGTTATTGCATACTTATTTCAATGCTATATTTTTTATATCCTTTGTGGGAGTTTCTATCTCTCAGGTTTTCCCAGAAGTTGTAAGAAAAGGGAAAGGAGGCTGAGGTAACCACAAACCAATCTTTTAGATACAGATTCCAGCCAATCTGCATCCAGAGAGGGCTCTCTCTTTAAGTTTTAGCTTTGTTTTGAAAGATATTAGGCTAGTTGTGAAGTTTAGGAGTTTCGTTTGAGTTTGGGTGGTGAGATTCAATAGCAGAGGGGTAGGACTGGCTAGTTTAGGCCATTGGGCTAATGGAGTCAAAGAAGATGGTTTTACTGGATTAGGTTTCTTAACAAAGGATGGTTTTACAGAGCAAGATGGTCAAACAGGGAACAAACAAAGATTTGGAATAAATGGAATGGTTTCAAAATGGGTGAAGAGCAGTTGAGAATTCTTCAACCTTTTGAAAAGTGAACTTGAATGATTACTAATAAAGAGCAGTTAAGTATTCTTTATTTAATAATCAAATTGAACGAACCAGAAAACAGGAGTAGTCAAGGTTTCACTATTTATTCTAATTCAGAAGAAAACATAGAGAATAATAACTTTTGAAGACAAAGTGAAATCAAGCATATTTTGAATTACTCTTTTTTTGTTTATCATTCAGATACAAAACATAGATGATATACGAAACAAGGAAAAATTTAAAACATAAGATATAGAGAACTTATTGATCCGGTGTTTGATTCAAGACATCTGTGGAAAGTCCTTTGCATCAATTCTTTGTCCATCAAGCCATACAAAAGTTTGGTCCAATCAACACTTTATTCCAAAATAGCCAATATTACAACAATGTATATGGATCCACCCTCAATACTCCAATTGAGGGAGTATTTATACAAAATATTTTACACAAAATATCTCATAACAGAGTGAGATATTCTAGTGATGACTAATCATTTTTTACAAGAAAATAGAGACAACTAATCTCGAAGATAGGAGAAAGTTAAACTGATGTTGTGCTATTCCTATTTGTGCTGAGTGTGTTGGAGACAGGCCCTTTTATTTGGCTTGCTGCTGTCTTCTTTAGTAACTTCGTGCTGACTGCCCTGCTTTGACTGATACTCTTTACCTGTTCTGATACACTTCGACCTGTTTTGATCCCTGTTCACCTTTGTTCATCTTACTATGGTAAATAGCTCAAAATTTACCTTTTACCAAAGATAAAATTTACAAAATTTCTAACATGTCTTCCCACCATTTTTGCTCTGGAAATTTGTGCTTCTAAAGTTTCCTCAGAGTCTCATCAGTTTCTGTATATATGAAAAAGTTAGGCTGGATTGTGAACAAGTGCTTTACCTCATGCTCAATATAGAATACGTTCTCTAAGCTGTCGTAGAGAACTCAGCCTGTGGGGAGAGCTTTTATTCCTGATGCACTTGTTGATGAAATAGCTTGATTGCCAGCATACTTATTCAATTTGTCTACATAATCAATATGCTTCATTAATCTGTCATTAATGACCAAAGGACTTGGTAGCCCTTTATTCTGCAAAATAGTGAACTTCTCCATAAAAGAATTAATTTCCACCTGCATATCTTGGCATGTTCGCTCTAAGTTTTGCATAAAGTGTAATGTCTGCTTTGTGCTTGTGATAAAAGTAAATGTTAACACATTTAGAGACATGATTCATCACAAGTATCATTCTGCAACACCATCTACCTACCCTACCTACTTTAACCTAGCATTTTTTCCTTCTTTATTTGGGTGCACTTAGACTGGAAAACCCTTATCAAATCTTCCTTTTCTTTTACATGGCAAGCCTACCTAAGTCTGCACTTATTACATTCAAGGGCTCAGATTAAACTGTTGAGCTCCTTTTATTTACTCTACCTATCTACTTATCTGCTAAGATTACACTGTTTGGTCAGATATTTATTCTCTATTTCTATAACATGAAATTGAAAAATGAATGAGCCAAGTTTAAGCTGTTTGACTCTTCATAAATTGTGGAAAAAGTTTAACAAGCTGAACACAATTTCTTATTGCAGAAAATGAAATAGTAGTGACATTTAGACTTGCACACTTTCCTGGTCTTTTTTGTTTGGGGTTCATTTCTTTTCATTTTTTTTTGACCATATTTATTCTTTTTACCCTTTGATTTTTCTTTTAGGGTATACCCTCTTTACATTTTTGATTTTTTTTGATTTTTTGACAATATGGAAAACCTTTGCAACAAGAAAGGTATGAACATAGCTCATCAAGTCAATCATGAAATATGACACCTATAGGTATAGGAGCATAACAGGAGTGTGATTTCCTATGTAATTTTGATATTTGATTGCTTCTTCCCAATAATGAAGTATTAATTCCTTAGATTGTATCATAAAATTAGCCATTTCCTCTAATTTACAATTATTTCTTTCAATAACACCATTTTTCTATGGTGTATATGGAATGGCATGTTTCATTTGAATTCCTTATGCAATGAAATAATTTTGTTGGACATAGTGTTGTCATTGATGATAGCCCATGTCATTGATGTTAAAGTGGAAGTATATGGAAGTATAAATGCCATTGATGAGTCAAAGGAAGCAACATAATAGTCTGATCTCTTATCAAGATCACATTAAATGGTGTCAAAGTGGCTTGAATTTTATTTAGTTTTTTTGAATTCATGATGCTAAAATAAAGCTATTAATGGCATGGTTGGATATTCCTCTTCGATACTTTTCCAATGATATATCACACTTGGTCAAACTCTTCTTGGATGAGAAGATATGTTAGTTTGAAGTTGAAAACTAAAATAGGCGGGAAAAAAACAAGTTTATGATGAAAAGCACAAATTTTTTAAACCTCACACATCTCCAAATCATATCTATGATTTTGTGGGAAATCTACGTCAGATGTTGCATGAACTTGCATTCTATTTAGCTAAGTTAAAGATAATGCATATTATGGTAGATCTATCCATTAAAGAATTCATGGACAGTGGATTTGATGACAACTTTCCTGAACTGTAATGTAGTTAATACTCCCTTGGCCTTTACCAAGCTGGTCCATTCATTTGTTGACATATGGCAGTAGAGATTGGGCATATAGTGATGACGTGGAAAGTGCCACATTGCATGTTGAATAGGTGAGTTTGGTCATCCAATTGGATGGTATCTAATTGACATGTGGCCCACTCAGAATGTGCCACATGTCGATGGTGATGTCATGCTGACGTTAACAATGGTTTGACCATGGACACCTAGGACCGAGTCACATGGTGAGGTCACATGGAATTGTCTCTCAAAACCCAAATTTTGGCCCATGTTCATGGCATTTTTGAAGCACCCATTCATATATATATATGAGTGCATCTGGCGTGATCAAGTAGTGTTATTGGTCATGGAAACATCATTCAATTATTGGTGTGCCCAGAGGCATTCATTGTTTTTTCTATTGGAATGCTCAAAGTTTATTGTTTTTGTATGTATTGATGTGTTCAAAGTTCATTGTTCTTAGTGTGTTCATAGGTTTTGTAGGTCGTTTTTGCTCTGTGATATTGGAATGTACCCAAAGGTTTTCATTGTTTGTCATATTGGCATGCTTGAATGTCCTTGTTTTCAACGTTTTTGTAGGTTCCCATAGGTCATTGTTACTCTATGTTATTGGCAAGCACCCAAAGGTTCTCATTATCTGTTGTATTAGAATTTTTTCTGTGTGTTATCGATAGGTGCTCAGAGGTGTTTTGGCAAGTGCCCAAATATGTTGTTGTTGGCAAGTTCTCGAAGGTATTTTTTTCTCATAGTATTGACCTAACCAAAGGAATTTGTTTTTTTATTGCATTGGCAGTGCCTAAAGGCATTTTTTCTTGTGTTATCATTATGGCCAAAGACTTTCTCTATTGTGTGATTAAAGGCATTTCTCTTGGAGGTATTGAAGGAATTTTTCTCTTTATTGGTCAAGTCAAAATAATTGTTGCCTGGAAACGTGAAAACATAATAGTTCTATGACACAAGTGGGGTGTGCAACTCTGTGGCATGTTGGCATGCTCAAAGGAAATTGTTCTATGTGCTTGTGTGTTCAAATCATATTTAGTTAGGCATGAAGTCTTATCCTTTATTCTCACCATAATGTTAAAGAAACTTTAATAAGATGTCAAAAGTATGCCATGAGCAACTGATATAGTAGCCCAATTAGGTTTGATGTAATTTGGCTAAGAAGAGGCCACAAGTTCGAGTTGGGAGGAGTTCATCAGAAATTAATATATGGTTTCCAAAGTATATTTTGTTGAATATTTAGTCAAACCAAAAAGTGTTTTTTGTAGAATGGATGCAAGAAAAAGGCCATTTGTAGAATGCACCCTAAAAGGGTCATTTTATCGAACAATTAATAGTTACAATATTTTTCTAAGCTTCAAATTTAACTCTGGAAAAGGGGAAATGACCATGATATTTTTGTAATCTTTCAAAGGGACATGAAACGTTATTGTTATAGAAATATTTGGGCACTGCAACCCCAATAGCATATGTCAATAAACCAAGGGCTCTTGAACCCCTGAAGGTGTTGTTTCACACCCTAAAGGATCATGGTCAATGATCACATCATTTCCCAGAAGTTCCACCTGAAAAACTACTCAGAACTGGCCAAAACTGAACCATACAGACTGCTACATGCTTAGGGTGCGATGCATACTGGCTGCTACACTATCCAGGTGTGATGCATACTGAAAGGGCCTTCTGTGGGGTGTGATGGGTGAGAGTAGATAAATGGCAGAGACAATTTGCTAAGTGGAAACCTAGAGAATCTTCTAGAAACTTCTCATATGACACTTGCCTCTCTGAATTCGCCCAAGGATGAGTAAGAGATCAATGAAATCTCCAAGTGGAACTATCAGTGAAATGACACTAATCAAAAATCCAGAAGCTGACTCAGCCCTCTGCAAATATCTATAAATGGATTCCTCAACTGAGAGATTTAAAGGCTTGAATTTTGTAATTTGTGAGGAAGTGTTGTTGGTTTCTCTTTGAGACATTGTATTGTTTGGTGATATTTATTTTCATGAGGTGAAGAGGGCTTTCATGCTGGGAGGATGATGCTGGATTAGACAGCTGGGTTGTAATCCTCTCTTCTACTATCAATAAAGTTATTTGAGTTTTCCTCCATATACTTGTGTATTTGTGAATCTTTCTATTTGTGAATGCAATTGTATGGTTAATGTATTTATGATTCTGCATTGTTTATGGTATTATAGATCTCTATGCTTTGATGGTGTTTTGTTGCTTTTCCTCTGCAGGTGTTCTCTAAAGCGGGACAAGTAAGAAAGGAGTGGCAAGCTCTATCAAAGGAGAGAGGAAACAAGCAAGGAGCCAAGCGAAATATTCAGGTTGGTGCTCTCTGCTTCTCTCTTATCTATCATACATAAAGGAAATCAAAAGTTACTTTGAATTGTTTGTTCCTAAGATATCTACCAGTCTTAGTGGGACTAACAGATTGAAAAGACACTAGTATTCTAGGAAACAATTATCAAGACATGTTTTTGAATATCAAAATCTATATTTTTTCTCGATATTATCTGTTGGGGCTTATGAGCATGTTTTAGGGTTTATCAGTAGGTTTTGTATTCATGATCAAAATGAGATTTGGGAAAGATATTATGATTGAAGGTTGATGAATGGGTTGGGAAAACATTAATATAGTTAGTTTATGGAAATATATATCACATTGATGTTTGTGAATCTAGTTTGAAATATTGTGAAAAGTGGTCCATTAGTTTGAAGAAGGAGGTGGGTGCCTCAATCAGGTTGAATCCTACTGCAAGTTGGTACTTGCATATCATTGAGGTTAGTGCATCAATCAGGTTGAATTTGACTGTAAGTTGGTGCTTGCATATCATCGAGCTTGGTGTCTCAATCAGGTTGTAGCCTATTGCAAGTCCGTGCTTGTAAAATTTAGGGGTTTGTGCCTACAAATTTAATTTTGGGGATTGGCGCCTCCAGAAGGTTGGTGCCTCCAATTTTTTTTTTTCACGGTTGGTACCTTTAGTAGGTTGGTGCCAGTGAATCTATGTAATCAAAACTGAAGAAGATAAAAATAATTTGTGGTTTTCTCTTGCAAGGGTTTCCATGTACATTTGATGTTCTCTTATGATGATGTGATGATGTTCTTTAATGATGCATGATTATGGTTACGTTTTTTATCAATTGGTAAATTGCTTAAATTTA
Source organism: Pinus taeda (assembly GCA_000404065.3). Taxonomy (NCBI): domain Eukaryota; kingdom Viridiplantae; phylum Streptophyta; class Pinopsida; order Pinales; family Pinaceae; genus Pinus; species Pinus taeda. The sequence goes on from APFE030579913.1 coordinate 40,055, forward strand.
TGAAAATTTCCATTACACTGATTCACCCCCCTCTTAGTGTAATCCTTAGTCTAATAAAGTTGTGAATTTTTTTTTGACACATTCACCTCCATTATCTATTCTTAACATTTTTTATTGATCTCTTGATTGGTTTTATGCAAGGGCCTCATAGGCCAAGAAAAAGGCAAAATTTTCACTCTTATGTTTTAATGAGTAAATCAAAATGCATCTAAAGAAGTCAACAATGAAGCTTAAGAAGTAATTGAACCCAAAGAAATAAGGGGAGAAGAAAGTGGACCACACAAATCACTGTAAACAATATACAAAGGGGATGAGGTGTGTCAATTGACACATTTGTCAAAAATGTACGAATGATGCTTGCTAAGAACACAACTAGCACAAACACTATCTTTGCAAGAAATGAGAGGAAGACAATTCATCATATTTTGATTACATAGTTGGTGCAATGAACAATAGTTTAAATGAACAATTCGTTCATGTCAATTGCTTGAGTCATCATTGTGGGCAATAAAAACTAGGGGAAAAGGTGATGTGATCCAAATTTATGAGTGGATTGAAACAATATACATATGTGTAACCAAATTATAGAGATACAGTGAAACTGGACTCCTATTAGTAAATGGAAAGTGTTCAAATTATATAAGTAAAAAATGAAAACAAACTAGCTCAATTAGTTGTAGGTTATCTCTAAGAAGAGTTGTGATGACTATGTGCCTTTGCCAAACTATGTTACAATGAGGCTCCTGTTAGTGTCTATGAGTCACCAGTGATCAAATGTACTCTTTCCATGTGGTTGATAAGGTCTTAGGTCAAATTTTTATATTTTCAAATAAAATTTGACATCTTTTTGTTTTCAAATGATCAGTGGTTCTTGTCTAGGTTAGTGCTACTTCCTTAACTTACTAATGGTCATCATAAATCATCATGATCATGTCATCAACTAGGTGTCCTAGGTCATCAAAATATTTAATGTGTCATCATATAGGTTATGGTATAGGATTTCACTTTATTGTCATCATTATGTCAATCATCAAAATCAAATAAGGGAGTCATGTCCATCATTTGGGTCACCATCATGAAGATAAGGTAGGAGAAGACATCATTAAGGAGCAACATTCATAGATCAAAGAGTTACAAGATGACCTTTCTAAAGCCAATCACATGGTGGCATTCTTACAACAAGAAAACAAAGACCTAAGGAAAACCCTAGTACAATAAGGCAAAGTGAAAATGGACTCTCCATCAACAAACAAAACAACAAAGGATAAGGGTAATGACATCATGGATGTAGAGTAGAAAGATGAAGACACACAGGTACATCTTGAGAGGAATACCACCAGGGCTATGGCAAAGAAAGGACAACAAGCAGAAAATCCATCTTCATCTCAAACCCTAGACACCATTGATGACACTATAGCAACTGAGTTTGAGAAAGACAAGGAATATTGGCTTGATAAGGTCAATGAGAACATGGAGATGCTCCTAAAGAAGGCCAATAGAGACATCAAGCTTCAGAGACACATTGAAAGGTACTACTTCACCAGGAATCAAATTTGCGAAATTAGGGTTAGGAATATGAAAAAGAAGCTAAAGAAAACCCTAATCAAGCTAAATAAGAGATACAACCTTTATTTTCTCGCTGATGCATCATTGATTGTATAATACATCACTTAGAAATAAAAGGAAACAATTTTCAAATAATTTTGGGAAATTTTGGGCAAATTTTGAATTTTTGACAATTTGGGAATTCATGATGCACAGAAGTGCAACGAGCTCACGTTGCGCTTATTCTCAGAACCTCCAAATGATAAAATTTTTGCATGGATGGATAGATATGGGTTATTAAATTTTAGATATACACTTGGTTTTCCATGTCACTTCATAGGTTGCAAGGAAAATCTAAACTACTACCTAAAAAACATGTTTCTGCCACCTTTTTGGACCCCTCGTTGCGCTTCTGGAGTAGTCTTGGGAGATTGAATTTTCAGGTGTCTTGGAGCAGGTGTTTGCAATACTTTATGATTCTATTGTGTAGTAGACATAATAATATTTCCATCCATACCAGGTTTAGCACAAAAATCCTTTGGGAAGGCCTCCAAAAACCCTATCAAAGACCACATTGTGCTTCTGCTAAGAGCACGTTGCGCTTTTGCAATTTTCGCTGCGCTTTTAGCGACTAAATTTAAACTTGGATTCTGAACAACTGGAAAATTATTTTTGAAAATGGGAGGAGGTTTTTTTCTCATAAAATACCTAAAAACAAAACCTCTCATTTTTTGAATATACTTTATGGTTTGGGATATATTCAATCATCTTAGAGGCCTATTTTTAAAAAAAAATAAAACACTATGTTTTTCTTGTTTTAGCCATGATTTTGTGGCACAAATTACAAGAAAATGAAAATTAATTTAAAAAAATGAGATATTTTATTCTTAAGAACAAAATTGTCTCCAAAAACCTCTTCCAGGATCGTAACAGGTGTTATGGTGAAAGCGATATCAGTTCATCTTTGACCCCTATTTTTTGCTGTGCTTATGGGAGTACTTTTGGGAGAATGAAGTTTAAGATGGCTAGGAGGTGAATTTTTGCTAGTTTAAAGGTTATAAGGTATACTAGACATCTAGGGATATCTGCAAAATTCCTCATATCAGCTTGAAGATGCATACAAATGTTCCAAAATGGCTTCACAACAAGTACGCCGTGATTCTGTGGAAGAGGAAGAATTTCACATTTTTTGAGTCAAAGTCAACTTTTGATGATGTAATTTGACCTCCAAGGTGTTTTTATGATGTAATTGAATGTAATAGTGGTGGTTAAATTCAAATCCATGTAAATTTCATAGCCATTAATGCTTGTAAAGTCAAAATAGGTAGTTAAGTCTAAACAGGGAATTAGTTTCTAACCTCCCTAGTTTTAGGTTTGGTTAAAGAGGTTGATGTAAACAGTTCCTATCATGATGGATTCGACCCCTGAGAGCGGGGAATGTGGTTTTTGGTCTATATGTAGCCTAATCTAAGTGATAGAGAGGGTTGGATGCTTGATAATCACAACTTGGAGCTAGTGTACACTTTTTTGTAGTAATACAATAGGCAATTGCAACTATTATTTTGGGATTCTTGTGGTATTCTTTGTGACAATGTTTTTTCTTTGTTTTATCGTCAAATTGAATATATATTTATTCTTACTACCATATATATGCTTTCTTGTGATCATCTCATAGTTGTTTAAGCAAAAATCATAAGTTATATGCTCTGTTTTGATGAGATTTTCATGCTAGTGTTCTATTTCTTTTGATGAGTGAATTCATGGTTACATGCTCATTCTGATCCTCTATCTTTTCATCCCTATACCACAATGAAAACCTACTTCTGTCACTGATCATACCAACCTTGCCCCACTATATCTCTATAATTGATCATTTAAAACCCTAGCCTAGTTCCTGGATCTATGAGCTTCATTCAGCAAACCCTAAAATTAAACCCTAGTGATCTTAGTATCTAGCCTAACATATGATTTCCTCTCCAGTCACTGCATTGGATGTGAGATTCTTGAGAGATCCCTCTCTAATTTGGTAGGGCTATCTACTAGATCCAAAGTTGGTTTGAGGTTACCTTCGTTGGTCTCCTTTCTCAGCCTTGGGACATTGTGGAGTGCTAACATTTTTGTCGACCATACTGGGGAATGAAGTGTCAAATATTCCCTGGGATTTTTATCACGAATTCATCGAGATCTATGCCTATGGGTGACATTTTTTAGCTTTAAAATAAGGTTGATTCAGTAATTGAGCCAAAGTGTAGATTGAGGAAAACACTGGCTCCTAAAAGGTTTACAAGATCTAATCCTGATCCAAACCCTCCATCAGTAGTTGACGGTCCTGAAATGTTGTTGAGAAAGATGAAGTATTAACCTCCAAAATTTGAAATAGGTACATCTCCATTACTAAGAACCACATCTTTACCTGCACAATTGATTTCTCTTGAAGACTTATCTTTTGATCTTGACTTTGAGTTATCGATATTCAAATCTAAGTCCGAGTCTTTCGTTTCAGAGACACTTTTTGACCCTATTAAGTTTGAGTCATATATGCAATCCTCTGAGGCTTGATTTTCTAAACTTGACAACAAGCTTTGGTCAGATTTCCATAAACTTCATAATTCAGTTGATCAACCGAGAATAACTTCTGAAAAAGCTTATGACCTGTATCAACAAGAGGCTTTTCCAATTGTTTCATCATCTGTTTCACCTCCTTATACATCCACCCCATCATCTTCCACCACCAAACCACCATCTCCTCCCAAACCATCTTCTCCTAAAACAACTCCTCCATTAGTACTCCCTTTTGTAACTCTCATACTACCTTTTGCAACCGTTATGGCGAGATATGGTACTTTGGTTTTGCCTAGGAAACTTGCTGCATTACCTCAAAAGTATGGTCAAATATTGCCTTTGTTTGATGGAACAACCAAGATCACAACTAGGCAACATATAGGTAAGGTAGTTGATTTCATTGACCTCGAAGAAGTCGATGAAGATGATTCCAAAATGCACCTCATAGCTCAAAGTTTTTCAGGTGAAGTGAAGAAATGGTTCTGTGCTTTGAGAGTTGCTTCAATAACCAATCCCAAACAATTGATAGGCCTATTCTTGGCAAGATGGGAAGAGAAAAAAGAACCCCCTTTAGAATTTGGGCAAATAAAATTCATTGAAAAGAGATTATAATGAGTCCATGCAAGAATTTACTGTCAGATTCAATAAGGTCTACAATGATGTCCCAGACAACATCAAACCTCCTTCTGACTTGGCATTGATTCACTATCCCAATGATTTTGATCCTAATATGGGCTATCAGTTGAGAGAGAGGAATCCTACAACTTTTGAAGAAATGTGGAGGAGTGCTAATTATCATAAAGGAGCAATGAGAAAGCTCTAAACATCCAAAAAACTAACCCTAGGGGGTCAAAACCTAAAAGGTTTGAGGGCCTTGATAGGATAAGATAGAACATCAACTTCCCCAAGGTTGTAACTTTGGCATACGATCTCTATTAGGGGCACTTGGTAGCCTGTTGGAAAGGTCTAATGAAGATTTACATTTTCTAATTGCACTTAGTGGTTTATGACCACAAAGTGCTTATTTCACCAAAAAAAGTTGTTTAGGGCCTTAAAGTGGTTGTGGAAGTTCAAGACCAAAAAAGCTATAGGAAAAATTGCCAAAATAAAAAATTATGTCGTGAGCAAGTGGAATAGTTGGGTGGATAAAATATCCATCTGGATCAACCTCCACCCCCTTAGGAATCAATGGCCTCTAATGCGTTAAGTGCCTCTATTAGATGGGGAAAATTCTGTTGAACTTGGACCCTGGTGAGACACTTTCCTTGGTGCAGGAAGTAGCTTACTTTAACAATTCGATATAGTTGGATCCTCTGTTTGTGAGTACTCTTAATCTATGTGTCAATTCCCTGATCAATTTTTTCCTATTTAATGCAATCTAGATTGAGATTTGTTAGTGTCAATTGCTTTGTGATTTTTGATGTGTCTAATGATGGTGGAAAGTATGGTCAAAAGAGGTCCACATGAACATTGGGTGGAAGCCAGGGAAGGGGAAATACCTAGCTCAAAAGGATTGTCACCTACAAACTTGTGTTGATGGTGCTAGAAATTATCCAACGCAAGGGGATCTCCCTACTATGAAGTCCCAACTAGACCTCACACTGTTTGGGATAGGAGCCCCATCCGATAAATTGGCCTAGTTGCCATTATAATGATCTTAAATATTTTCCTTGGCTGCAATTAATAACATAAGAGAGCATGGATATACATTTGAGATAAGTAAGTAAGTTAGCTTTGTGAAACAAACAATTACAATGTGTTGGAAATAATATTGAGAGGGGGGGGGGGGGGGGGG
>APFE030579920.1:0-21977 GCA_000404065.3 Pinus taeda
TCCCTACAATACCCCTTAATTCAACTTCCTTTCCTTCCATAGAAAATTTCATGAAAAGTTCTTGAAAATTAAAAGCTAGTGTACCCAAGGATTGTAGCCATTGGACTCCTAACACAACATCAGCACCTCCCATTGGTATGGAAAGCATTGGGCTAGTCAATACATATTCTCCCATGGATAGCTTGATATTATGGCACTTTCTAGAGCAATTTTTTGTTCCTCCATTTGCAACCATCACTTGACACTCTGGTGCTAGATATAAGAAGCAATTCAATTCTTTTGCTACCTTACAATGAATAAAATTGTGGGTACTTCTTGAATCAATCAACAGTATTACCTTTTTCTTCTTGATTTGTCCTTCTATCTTGATGGTTTGAGGAGTGGTAATTCCAACCAATGCATTACAGGATATGGTCGGATTCATTTCTTCTTTATCTAGGCTTTGTTCCTGGAGTATATCCTCTTCTTTTGACCTTTCTTGCTCCTTTTCTTCTTCCTCTTCACAATCTATGTAGAATAATTTCTTCTCAGCACACTTATGACCTTTAGTGTATTTGCGATCACAACTGTAACAAAGCCCTTTTGCTCTTTTTTCTTCCAATTTTTGTGGTGTCAACCTTATAGGTTGTGACTACTGGCCGGCAAAAACAACACTTCCATCTTTATACGTTGTAGTGGTATGCTTCTTGGTTGCCATAATTTTGCTTTCCATTTTTCTTGCTAACCTGAATGCCTTCTCCAATGAATCAGGTTCCCAAAGGTGAACATCATGTTGGATATTATCCTTTAAAGTCCCTATGAACACATCAACCTATGCTCCTCTGGAATATTTTTTACCCTTATGTTCAATTTTTGGAACTCCTCAATGTGCTCCATTATTGAACCCTTTTGTTTGAGACTTATCAATTGGCTAAAAACAGTGTTGCTTTTTGTATCCTCATAATGTGCCATCAATTCTTCCGTAAAAATTGCCCAAGTGATAAATTGTTTACGAGAGCAAAGCCATTGATACCATACAAACTGATTTGGTTCCAAATATAAAGTTGAAATACGTACCTTTTTTGTGTTTTGCACATTATTGAGATCGAAAAATTGCTCCATCTGTAGTATCCATGTTGCAGGATCCTTGCCATCAAACTTCCTCATATCAATTTTTGGAATATGGTGTTTCTTAGATCCAACGTCAGAGTCTATGAAATCATGATTAACATTTATTTTTTTCTCATCACGAGTTTCCTTTACTACCCTTTCACCATTAGTAAGTATTTTGTGTAGAAAATTTGTCAAATCTGTCTTTAAATCTGCCATGCCTATCTTCAAACATGTCTTCAAATCTATCTTCAAATCGACCATTTTAGCTTCCATATCATTCATCTTAGATTCTACATCTTTCTTTAAACCATCCATCCTAGATTATGTTACTTTTTATGCGAGTGACATTTGTTGCACTTGGTCTCATAATTTTGATATATCATGTTGCAGTTCTTCCCCTTCTTCATAAGTCATGCTAGAGCTTTCAGGTTGCTTACTAGGTGTTTGCATTTTCTTTCCTAGGGGCATCAGTTACCGATAATAATGCTATACTATGCCATTTTATTTCCTTCAAAATAATTTTTCAAACCAAGCTTAAGCAAAAATTTAAAAAAATCTACACACCTTTTTTCACTTTGTAGGAGCTCAATATTGCCTTTGATGTATCTCTATAATTTCAAATCTTCTAGTTCTAAAATTGTGATCTATGGTAACCCTCAACATCCTCTTTCCAATGCCACCAGTCTGATCGAATTTAGATTCTCCAAGAAAGAGTTATGCACAATCTCCCAAGATGACCTGATTATATACCTTTTCAGAAGAGCGAACTTGTATGAAGTGCCACCTGTCACTGTTTTGACCTTAGGATATGAAAAATATATACAGGAAACTACAGTCCGTCCTCTTTCTGTAAATTCTTATGAAATTTCAATCTGATGCTCAAAACAAAAGCTATGACTATTTTCCCCAGGTCACCTGTTTGGAATGTAATTCAAGAGTCTACAAAAAGACCGACTTCCTCATATCATATCTCCACAAATATTGCACAAAAAACTCTGAAATTTGGATCCGAGGTTCAACGTGATTTGTTCTCAACTGGTTTTTTTTTGTAGCATATGAAACATCGTAGAAAAAAAGTTATAGCGAAAATTCCATGATGACCTAATTGGAGCAGCGAAACCCTAGAATTCAAAGCTCTGATACCAAATGTTATGAAACCAGCTCACAAAAAGAAAGAAAAGATAGATTAACGCCTTCGAATTCAGCCTCTTCAAGGGGAAAATCTCCTTTACATTACATAAATGAATAATTCTTGGATGATTCAAATGACAAAACCTCCTTTCTATATATAGGAGTCTAAGGAGTCACAATATAACCAAGCCGACCTAGCAATAATAATATAAAGGCACAAAAATAACAATAGAGGTATTCTATGGGGCAGAGTAATAACAATATGGGGGCAATAGGGGCACAAAAATATTAATAAGGGATACAAATACAATAGTAATTGGGTAATATTTAGTATTATAGGGACCTAACAATTTCCTTTACGTAAGCCTCTAAAATGTAAGGGATTTCTGCAAATTCTCATATATAATGTAATTCTTGCAATCAAATATTGGGGTTCATCACAATGAAGGTCACCCTTATGTTCTAATTATTCAACATGATTCAACACTTACGACTATTTCTTGCCCTCATCTCTTGTGCTAGAGTAGTGGGTCCGCCCCTCTTGTTTTCCAATTACACACTCTACATACAAGAAATTGTGGATACATCACAGAATGAGGTCCATCTTTCCTAGAGAAAATACATCGATGTCTTCACCCTCAATATCAATTTCTAGTTCCCAAAGCTTACCAACAACATTTGTCACACCATGGGCTCTAATTTCAAGCTCTTCTTCTTCATTGACATGCACAATGTACCAATGGGAAACTAAACACTGATGACATTGTCACAATGATGACTAGATATGAAAGCCATCCCAACCAGTTGACATACTAAGGAAATAAATTCTTCATGTCTTGGTTGGGTAACCAATACGATTGACAAGCTATATTCAACAAAGCGAGGGACAAGGAGGAGAATTTATTTGTGATTTAATTTTTTCCCATCGATAGATCTTATGATCATGTCTTGGGATGATCGACCAATGCAATGAAATCATATACAGTCTCATGGTGTGGGACACCTTAGCCAGATCTTACTATGACTCCACCCTCCAATGTCTAGTCACAAGGAATGACCAGTTCACTCTTCTTGCTAATGGAAAGAATATCACAGTGTTCCATGGCATACAAAATTCATAAATCACCATGGGAAAGTACATGGAGTGGATTTACAAGTACACTAGTTGTAGTCCCTCTTGCTTTGTCATAGGCTACGTCTAGCCTTGTTCACAAGCAACCATATTTCCTATTAATTTCCCTCAATATCCATCACCTTCTCCTCACTAGTGTCATGATTGTTGCAAAGGTGTTTGATGATGTGAATTATAACAATGGTTTCTATGTCAGAGTGGGCAAAATTTGCAATTTATAGGTTAGCTGGCTTAAAATTGACTTTCTCTTCTACCTCGCTTTTTAGTTGAAGGTCATGGGTAAAGTAATCGATTGGTATTGTTTGAAATTGGAGAAGGAAATTCTTGTAGGAGCCTTGGGATAGAGGATAGAGAGCAATCTACCCAAATTTATTGGGGTTTCATTATAATTTGATAGTGCCAAGCAAGAGGAGAGGTGGCATGGGATTTAGTCACAGATGTTGTGTTTGATCATGTTGTTGCTGAGAAAACATTTTCCAAGTATGGAAAAGGTTCCCGTTTCATTACATTTCATAGATAAATACCTATCAAGCTCACCTATAAAGATATTGAGGTTTAATTTTGTTCTTCCATCAACTAGAAATATGGATAATATGACGTGTTTGAGTGAAATTGTACCATATTAATATTGATATTGTTGGGAACTTCAAGCTAAGAGCTCGGTCTTGTGCCAAGGTAGAATTGGAAATAACAAAGGTCACTCGGGAGCTATATAAAGAATAATAATTTTCTTGATAGGAAGTAATTTATACAAGAAAGGAATACCCATGGTATCAACCAACAAATTGGTTTAAATTTTACATATTTCTTTCCTTATTTTCGATGGGTCTCTACTTTTTGACAAATGCCATTATTTTGCTAAAAGGCCTCACTAACTTATATTTTACTGGAGTGATGGTCCATTTGATCCTTGTCTCAACTCTAACCATGCCCTTATCAGTGCTATAGAAATATTTTCAACTATGAAAAATTGGGCACTTTGGTTCCTAGTGAGCCTAAATCTGCATCTCTAGTTGCTAGCAAAGGCTTAAGTAATTTCAAAGCATCTGCCAAAGTTTCTACAGATCAAGGATTTCCATTCTAGAATAAGAGTGAAAGTGTACTTATGAGGTGTGTCACCCACTACACTTGGGTGATATTAGAGGCACACACATCTCCCTATATTATTCTCACATTTAGGGGTGACCATGGTGACATGGTTTTTGTTAATGAATATCCTAAATTGTACTTCTAGATGCAACCAAATACCCCTCTTGATGCCAAGGCGATTTCATGGTGGAAATATTAAATCATAGCAATGGGAAAAAATGTGAAACTTGAGTACTTGGAGGAAGCATTTACAACATCTAATTAAATAGTAAGAATGTACAATGATAAGCCACCAGATATCTGCCATACCTTGGCAGACCAACAAGAGAATTATTTCGAGGTTCATTTTCTGGGCCATACACTATCAATATCACAATTGGCCCACAATAATTACATGGTATCTCTATCCTCAAACCCTCATTCATCATGGTTATGGTTCACTCAAAAACCTACGATTATGAGTCAACCACATAAAACCTTTTCCATTGAAGTCCATTTGCTAGACCATACACTATTGATATCATAGTTGGCCCATGAGAATTATAGGTATCTCTATCCTAGGACCTTCATTCATCATGGTTATGGGTCACCCACAAACCCACGGTTATGGGTCAAACAAACAAATCCATTTCCATCAAATTTGTTGGGCCATACATTGTTTGTATCATAATTAGCCCATAAGCAGTACACGGTACTATATATCCTAGGACCTTCTTTCATCATGGTTATGGGTAAACCACACAAAAATATTGTCTTCAATATTGCCTGGTTCTAGGTTAAATACACAAAACCCTTCTCTTCATTAGCTCATATTCAACAAACTTTTCTAAGGAGGGAACTTTATGTAATGGAGAAAATTGCTTCCTAAGGAGGAAGGACTAATCTGAATGGAAAGAGGAATCTGCCCATGGTATTTACTCAATGTATTGAATGATGTAAAATAGTCACCAAGAATATTATATAATGGGCCTCACATTGCAAAATGACAAATTTATCCACCATGATGTAATGATCAAAAGTTTCTCTCATTTAATGAATGGTTATCTTTCTTTTCACACATTGGATGTATTCCATGCATATCTATCCTGTAATGTTTTTTTCGTAATTATTTTCTTAGTAGATTTACATTTTTCCCTTCTCTTCTCTCAACATTCATGGTTCCTAGATCTTAGCCCCCAAGATCCAGATCACCTGGTGAATTATGATATACGATAATTGAGATTTCATTTCTTGTTGTTGTACATACTATTGATAAGTTTCAACATTATATTATAGGTTATCAGATTTTGGTGCATACTACCACTCTGCCATTTGATTATTAATGAATAAGAAAACCACCAATGGTAGGTTTACTAGATGGTTACTTTTAATGCAAGAATTTGATATCACTATTGTGGACAAGCCTAGAAAGGATAATGTCATTGCTGATTTTCTTTCTATACTTCCAAATAGTAGTGATAGTTTACCTATTTTTTTTTGGATGAATATATTTTCGTAGTCTCCACTCACTCACCATGGTATATAGACATTGGTAACTATCTTACCATAGGAAGACTCCCACACTAAATTTCTCCTAGAGGAAGGAAAAAAACCATTCAACAAAGTGCCTAATATTTTTGGGTTGATGGCTATCTCTTTCACATTGCGCCGGTTCATCAAGTTATTTTATGTGTGAGGAAAATGAAGTCTATAACATTTTGAAGCCTTTTCATGATGAGCCTTGTGGAAGATAATTTTCTGATAATAGAACATGTCATAAAGTACTTTGTATGGACTACTTTTGTCCTACTACATTTTAGAATGCAAGAAAGTATTCAAGGGTGTGATAACAACCAAAGGGTGGGCCAACCCATCCGATCAAATGAGATGTTGTTATAGAGACTTTTGAGAGATGGGATTTGTAATTTTTTAGTCCTATCAACCCCCCATATCATCAAAAGTACTATATTTTAGTGTGTACAAATTATTTTACAGAGTGGTTTGAAGCTAAGGCACTCACTAAAGTTACTGAGTAGGATGTTTTAGACTTTTTTTTTAAGATATCTTTGTTCGTTATGGAGTTCAAAAGGAGATAGTCATAGATGAAGGGCTGTAATTTACTTCCCAACTGATAAAAAATCTAGTCAAGAAGTATAATATACATAATATAATCACTTCACATTACCACCTACAAGTTAATGGACAAGTGGACAATACCAACAAAGTGATTTAGGCTATTCTTACAAAGATCGTAGCTACTCACCATCGAGATTAGGTTGAGATAATTTCAGAGGAAGTTTGGGCCTACAAAACTACATGGTGGACACCACTGACTACTCTCCATGTGAGCTTGTGTGTTTGAGATCAATACACTTAGGATTGCTTTAGAGGTGAATTTTGATTTCACTACAACGTAGAGAGACTGTTTTTACCAGTTAAATGAATTAAGAGAAATGTGGTTGATTGCCATACAATGTACTGGGATTACCTAGAAACAAAGTTTCAAGCGGCATGAAATGTTTATTAATAACAAGGTGTTTCAAAAACATGACTAGGCTCTACTATGACTTCAGGTTCAAGGATTTTAAGGGAAAGCTTTGTACTAGGTGGCTAGGTCTTTATGAAGTGGACGATGAATAGGTACATACAATACATGCTCAGGGGGAGATGAATTTGTGAAGTTTTAGTATTTTACTTTCTGTATGTGGATTCTATGAAGACAAGTCATGTATATACGCGAGTTATAATATGAACAGTCATGTATGTTTTGCTATAATAAAGAAACAATGGGACAAACTCAGGAAAAAGGCTCTAATATGTTTCATACAATTATTATTTGGCTTTCTTGTTCTGATGAATTATGGTTATAGTATGTTGATGCTATTTAGAAGTGGTTTTGGATTTTATAAGTTTTTGATGCCTTGATGGATAATCGATTGATGAAGATACTTTGTTGTCCTTATTGATATATGAGATGATATGATCAGATCTGGCAGTGAACACTAGGCACAAGGGGAGCATTTTCTATGCTTCTAATAATGCATTGTTGGCATTATGTTTACTTTAGAATTCCTTGGTACATAATGATTATGCTTACATTGCTGAAGTTCTTGAATGGTGATGCATGAGTCACTAATTATGGTTGATTCTTATCATATGTGGGATGATAGAAAAATCTCTAATGATGATACATGTATTATATGTTGGGGATTGTTGTGGAAAGAACATGTAGAGCTTGCTATGATTTTTTGATGATGATGTTGTTGCTTACACGAGCTACATGTACATGATATGATGTAAATGGTTTTGTGAAGATATGATTATTGATATTTTACTGTTATATCTACTGGATGATACTTGGAGACACGGTGCATGCTTGGTTGATGCATGAAATATATGTTTCTTTGATGAAAATTAATTGAGGCTATTCCTACTAAGGGAAAGAGAAATTTTGCCTTCATGAGGTCAAGAAGATGAGTTGATAGTTGATCTCTACATGTTGATGTTGCATACTTGGTCACAGGTTGATATGAATGTTGCTGCTAATAGATGCTTATGGTGCAAACACTATATGGTGTATGATAGTTTCTGATGACTATCATGGTCTTATTTGAGGTCTTTTGTTTTGGTCTCTTGATGTAAAGGTCATGTAAAGATCTATGTAATAAAGCATTATAAAATTTAGTCGTGTTTGAACTATTGAGGTCAAATCAATTATGAATGTAATCCCATTTTGGGTGGTTGATGTAATAATGAAGTCAAATATGTAACCCCACAATGATTGGGTGATTGATGTAAGTTTGAATACTTGGTGATAGGAAAAGTCATATTCAGTTAAGACATAAAGTCATGTACTTCTTTGTATATCTTCAGAATATTCAGCATGTGCTCAGGGGGAGCATGGTTAGTACTCAGAATTCATTCTCAGTAGATTAGATCTACAACTCTCATGTCAACAAAGGGAGAGAAGCCTTCATTCAAAATTGGTAATCTCTTTTCCCTTGATGTCAAAGGGGGAGAGAAGCTTGGTGTTTGGAGAATTATTGGTATATCTACAGATGTGTTTACAAGTATCTATAGGTGAGGGTGACCAAACACCAAAGTGGTTGCCATCAATGCCAAAGGGGGATATTTTTGGCATTATGACTATTTTGTTGTCCTTGATGGAAACCTACTTGATAATTTTTCTTTAGATGGAAACCTACTTAATGAAGATGTCAATAGGATGTGCCTACATCTGATAGAGAGTTTGGTCAAAGGCATAGCAGTTCAGAGATAAAGGAATGTTGAAGGATATGTTTTGATAGGTACACGCGGGTTTTGTGAAGCAAAGTTGCGTATATACATGGGTATGAAGAAGAAAAGACACGTACAGTTTCCACACCATGGTATTCTAAATACCAAGGGTCTTTACCATGGTATTGACCCATAGTTTTGAGCCCAACAATGGACATTTGATCCCGTCAAAGAATACCATCGACATTATTTTGGTTTTCACCTGTGGTATTGGACAAGGGCTAAGCTATATAAGGAGATGAAGACCAAAATGTTTGTGTTTGAAAGTAATGAAGATTTCATAGTTAGATCTTAAGAAAGTGTGCACGTAATGGGCTATTAATGAATAGCTTGATATGAAACTAAGTATGCCCTCGGGAATTTGATGATGGATCAGATCTAATAGATCTGAAATGACTATATTGATAATGGATTGATTTGATCTATAATATTTATGTCTAACTCATGTTTTATTATGTATGCCTAGAGATGGGTTTGTTTTGAAGGTATGATGTGCAACGAATCTATAATTCGGTAGTTGCATATTTGTATGTAGGTTTGATAACCTGAAAGTCGCATACATATGCAGGTTTAATGTTGGTAAGTTGCATATCGATTCAACACCTTGGACATATCTTTACGAGGGTTTGATTCTTGAAAAGCGTGTATACACGCGAAAAATGTTTTTTGGAAAGCACATATATAAGCTAGGGTTTTGATGAATAAGATGTTTGATCAGTCTAATCATTCTTGTTGTGTTTCTGTTGTCTGTAAATGAAGTCTTACTTGATGATCCTGGCTTAACAATGATGATTAAAGTTAAATTTATTGATTGAATAATGATGATGCTGCTAGCTGTATGTGATTAAAGATCTGTGATGGTTCTGTGATTATTTCAGAATGATTCAGCGGTGTAGGGTGTAACTCATTGTTTGTTTCAGAATGAGAGTGATTCAATTTTAGGGTTCAATGTTTTTAGATATGTACATGGGTATTAATTCAATGAAGTCACATATACACGCGGATTTGCTAAAGTAAAGTTGCGTATATATTCTGATATTTTATTGATCAAGGTTTTCAGCTGGTTCAATGAGTTGATGCAGTGTTTGGGTTCAATATTCGTATTCTAGTTACAATGATCTAACTATTTTGGTTGTTTGAGGATAAGTTGATTGATTTGGGTCTCAATTGCTTCAGTGATTAGTTTATTCAGTTGTTTCAATGATTGAGTGATTTGTTGCAGTGCCTAGTTTCAATTTTGATATTTGGTATTGGGCTTAAATGATGGTAGCGGGTCCAGTTTGAAAATTTGATGAAACATGGCCTACAAATTTGATTTTTTAGTTCAGGTGGATCCACTGTGAAAATTTATGAAATGTGGTCCATAGAAGTGTTGAGGGTTGGAGCCTTCAGTGAGGATTCAAAGCTTCCTTCTAATAGTAGTTGGTAAATCTGATCAGGGGTTTGGAGCTCCCTTTTGGTGGGTGCCGGTAAACGATATCAAGGGGTTGGAGCTCCCTTCCACTGGGTGCTGGAGAACGAGAGAAGGATTTAGCCTTTTGCAGGTGGGTGCCTATGTGCTGGTATGAGTTTGTGCCAGTACAAGATTCTAATAAGTATTTCTTTATAATAAAAGGAAGATAAAGATGACAACAGTGGTGTTTTTTTCCCACATTGGGTTTCAATCTAAAAATCATGGTGTTAATGTGTATTGAGGTGTTTCTTATGTGTGATGTTTATTTTGTTCTTACTACACATGGTTACTGTTTAATTAATGCCTAATGAAGTACTGATACACTGGTTCAAGTTAAATAGACGATGGATTAACTGAAAAGTTAGTTAACTAGATATATGCTAGTTGTCTGCATAATAGTCACGTACATATGCATGTTTTCTTCATTATAGTCATATACAAAATTGTGAATAATACATTGAAAAGTTTAAGTGAGTTTTTAAAATACTGATTCATCCCCCCTTTCTCATTCATGTGTGTCTCCATTATGGTAGTATTATTACTTCTCTCTTATAGGCTCACTTTATTCCCCCTTTGCAGTGAAAGAACCTTGATACATCTACAATCGAACAGTCACAAGGCACACTCAATTTCTCATTGAAAAACACATACACGCTTCTCTATCATACTGACAGCTAAATCCAAGGTATATCTTTAATTAAATAGCAATCAGGTCATATTTCGGATGGGACTCCTACACCAAATAGTGTGAGGTATAATTGGGACCTCATATCGGGGAGATCCAGTCTATGTTGGCAGTGTCCAACACTGTCAACATTTTGGCACTAGAAGAAGGGAAGCTAGTTTTTTATGGTTGATAACTCCACACACCCTAACCATTCATCTCCTAGACAAGGTAGCAACATTCCTAGCACCATTCCAATTCTTATTCCCAAAGTAGGAGGGTCTTCTCATCCTGGCCTGGAGTTGACATATGGGGTTATCTATGGACAAATACAAAAAAATTGACCTATAACATGTTGGTTCGCTAAGGAAATTAGTTTACTTCTTGTTGTACAAAATCTACTGCATTAACTAAAGAAGAAAGAAACAACTTGTAATGGTATATTAGTTTCTATAGTGGAAGATTTGGTTTTTTCCACTCTTGAAGAGTTATCAAAATCCTCTAAAGACATAATGTAACAAGATCCACTTCCACTCATTAACGAATGGTGGGAGGGAGACACTATTCTTTTTGATGTTTTTTTTGAATTCAACAACAATTTATACAGTCAAGGAGGAGGCTCCTCGGATTTTGAAAAGGAAGAGGAACCTAAAGAAAAACACATGGCCAACCAAGACTTGGATTGAATAACCCAAGGTCCTCTTGCTCTTCTAGATAATCTTCATAAGGTTCCTAGACATCCATAAAATCCATTATCAAATTTCGATCCAGATGAGAAGAAAAAGGTAGAATATCACATCAATGATTCCTACATGCATCTACGGATGTTCGAAGTAAGGGACGATAATGTTTCTTACAAAATTTTTCTTCTTCCATTATAAGGTAAAGCAACAACATGGTACCATAGTCTTCTTGTCAATTCAGTCAACAGTTAGAGGGATTTTAAGAAGTTATTTCTACAAAAAACATTCGATGACAAGACTCCCCCATGTTGTTGAAAGAGCTCAGAAATAGTAAAATGGGGGAAAAGGAGAAAGTAAAAGATTTTAATCAAAAGTTCAATTGTATATTGAACAAGTTTCCCCTAGGAATGTAACCACATGATTTGATTGCTATTGATTATTACACAACAACTTTTCCCTCTAATATTTCCTCATTTGTTAAAAGAGCTACAAATGAAACATTGGCACAAAACTTTGCAAAAGCCATCATCGATGAGAAGGATTTGTGTGCTATTGGAGTTATTACTGATGACGATGAATTGAAAGACTCCAAGGAAACTAGTAGGAAGTCTCAACCTTCTTCATGTAAGACTAAAGATAAGGTCTCATTAGATATTGAAATATTACCCAAATAGGGAAAGCGCTTACCAATCAAATTCCAGAGTTGAAGAGAAGGTCAAGCAAGACCTCTACTAGAGGCAAGCCTCCCAAGTCCTTCCCATTTAGAAGGAATAATAATAGTAATAACAATAATAAACCCGCCATGTATGCCAAGAGTTCAAATGTTGTGCTAAATATAGAAAGTATGGGTATGGACAACTATTGCTCTTTCCATCAGGAGTATCATTCAGAAAATACATGCCCACAGTGGAACCACAACATGAATGCTCTAGCTGTACACATTGTGGATTCCTTATTAGTAGATGAGAAGATGGAACAAACGAAAGAAACAAAAAAACCTGCAGTGGCTGAAGAAAGTATTAGCATTGGACATGTAGTGAATACATGCAATTATAACTATAATTATCACAAGAAGAGTGTTGAATAACCACCACAAAGTGAGCTCCCCCCTCAAAAAGAAAATGGTCGATATAGTTTGAGGAGCAAAGGTCTTGTCTCTAAACAGGGAGAATTTTAATGATGGAAGTTTATCTTAAATTTTAGCAACATTGGTGAATCTTACTAGTCCCTAATATCCAAATTTTAAAATGTTTGATGATAATTTTGTAAAAATGTTTATATTTATAATTATTTTATACTAGACAATATATAATATTTGTGATTTTTAAGGTAAAATAATTTTATACTGTAAAATTTAGGCGAATTCCTTTTTAGAAAAATGGAAATTTACGAATCCTTTTTTTGGAAAAAACATGGAATATTAGCCCACTTACGAATATTAGCCCCTAAAATTTCCCCTGTCTCTAAATAGGAGGTGATGAGACAAAAATTAAAGGAGAAATTGTTAAGAAGGATCTCACCATTGGAAAATCCTACTCAGAATGCACAGAGTAAGTATGGAGATACAACCACTTCCAAGAAAACTTCCTCCAGTTGAAAAAGTAAGTCGATCACTCTAGAAGTGTCAAAAAAATATACTCTTCCAGACACTTCAACACCGCCTGCTAAAGGTGAGACCATTGATTATAACATTGTTGAAGATTTAAAGAGAGCTCGTGCCAATATTTACATCTATGAGCTTGCAAATATAGCAAGCCAGTGTGAGCTGCTTCTCCAAGCCTTTTCACAACCTTTAGTAGGTGACAAAGCTTCTATCTCTCATAAGGTGTCTGGTAAGTATTTCGATTCCCTTGAATTTGTAGTTAATGTTGTAACATTAGAAGCTAACACTCTTTGCCCTCCATTTTTATTAACATTTGAAATTTTTAATTACAACATCCATAATTGTTTAGTAAATTCAGGTGCATCTGTAAATGTAATGACATTATTTGTTTCAAAGAAAATAAATGCCAAATGGGATAAAACTAATGCACAAATAATTCAGTTGGAAAAATCTCTCATCTAAGCTATTCGTGAACTCAAGAATGTCCTTATTCGATTATAATTTGATCAATGAGTTCACCAATGTATAAATATTGTAATTGTGGACATCCTAGAAGCCTACAACGTACTCCCGAGTAGAGACTGGTCTAGTAAGTTGCAAGGGTATTTTGCTACAAAATGGCGACACTTATGGATTCCATATAAAGGCAGGTGTTGGGTAATTTAATTGAATGTTAAATTAGTTGCATTCATATGTCAATCCGAGTATGTGTGCTTGTGAAGTACACTACACCATATGTGCTAGGAGATTAACATTCAATATTTATGTATCACTGAAATGAATTGGAAACTTCAAAAGGACATTAGATTCTTTAATATAAATTATGAAAGTACTAAGTTTTTGGAAAGGAAATTAATGTTAAACTAGAAAAAAACATAACAATTATTGATCGAAGAAAACATGAGATTTTCACCTATGAAAGCATGGATATTTTGTTCTAAAACTTACAAACATTAATCTATGGAATCATGAGCATTTTAATCTAAGAAAGCATAAACATTTAATCTATGGAAAGAATGATATTAATCTATGATAAGCATAAAAAAATAATCTATGTAAAACAAACCATTCATGAGAATATGAAAGAAATGGAAAGCATATATACTATTCTCACAGATCTCTAGGGGTGCCTCCTGAGGGCTGCAAGGTGTTGAAAACTCAAATCAAGAGAAGGCATTTAAATCACCAATTTCTTTCAGAGCTATGCCATATTAAAAAAAAAATATTCAACGAAAAAAATAGAGTTCTTATCCTTCAATAAGAAGAAACAATAACAAATTAAGACCATCCTTGACATCTCCAATCATCCCTCCTCTCATAAAAGAGACTGCAATTTATAGAATTTTGAGACAATTAACAAACTCAAAATTTTCTTGCTTGAGTTTTGGTCATGATATCAAATAAAATAAAAGTTCATAGATTTTTGGATCAAAGATCAGCCCAAATCTGATCAAACTTATCTCTATGCCACGAATTTTATAAAGAACAACTCGTTCAAGCCTTTTTGTTGACTGTGCATTAAATGAAAAATTGAAAAACATATATCCACATAATCTGCAAAATAAGGCTCCAAAGAACTTCGAAAATATCTCAAATGGTAATGAATTTGAGAAGACACATTATTGGCAACCTAATTGAGCCCGTTATGAACAAAACGCATGTTTTGTTTTCCGAAATCGCTTTCATTTTCTCAAAAAACGTGTTTGGAGTTGACTGGTCAAAATTGCTACGTTTTTCCCTTGATTTGATGTTAGATGTCCACAAGTGCAAGCTGGGTGGAATTTGACCAATACAAATTCATATTGGAGCTTCTAGAAACCAAGTCCAAGTGTCCAATTTCCTTTTAGAGTTGTGCTACTACCTCAACCATGGAGGTAGCTGCAAAAACTTGACAAAACTATAACAACTTGAACTTGCAAAATTGTCATTAGTAAAATCATGCAAAATTCTTCTTAACTCATTAAAAATAATGGAAATAATAATAATAAACCATGTGTGCGGGAATTTTGTGCGTTTATGAAGAAATATGGTTAAAAATGATGACAATGGGTGAATGGAATGATGCAAAAATGGATGGTTTCATCAACAAAATTATGACAAATTGGAGGCCCAACATTCCCCCACACCGAAGATTTTGCATGTCTTCATGCAAAAAAAACATTGCAAAGTTTCATAATCCAACTGGTTCCTTCTGCTCCTTTATTCTTTCATTTCAACTAAATCATTGACAAAATCTCCAAGAGAGCAATATTGACCCTCTATCTCAATAAGATTCACTTTTTTCTCTCTATTTTTCAAGATTACTAATATGGTAGCATAGCTCTTTGTTTCTACACTTTCTTGTTGTGTCATTAGAGTAAGAAAGAAGAGTTATCCATCCTCCTTTGAAAGTTAAACAACTTGAAGTCTTCACGTACTAGGTTGATCATGGATGTTATAAAGGTAGAAGCAATGCCTGCTAATTTGTTCTTCTCTACTAAAACAAACATCCATGCATTACTTATTATCCCCTTGCACATTATCATATACAACTTGTGTGAAGGGAAAGGGTGCCCAAAAAGTAGCACATCCAAGTAATTTTTCATTATTGTCAAAGCCTTAGCAAATTCATGTTATTTTTTGTTTTTTTTTAAACGTAGCTCTTTCAGTAACTTGGAAACTATTTATGAGGTTCTTGTCACTACATTATGCACAATTTGTTCAATCCTTGGTAGAATTCCATATTGTGAAGAACACATCAAGACTCTTACTACATCCATAGAATGTGCTTTCCATCCTTGTGAAATTGATCCCATTAGTATGGCTGGAAATGATCATAGATTGCAGCTCATAATGATTGTCTTCTTATCATCCATGCATAGCAACCAATCTTATTTCAACATTGTTATCAAATAGTTTCTTCAAGAATTCACAAACTAATGAATGAAGAATACTTCCCGATGTGAATATTTGACAAGATGAGTTGCACATAACACAAACTAAGAGTTGTTGGTGAGGGTTATACAACTTATCAAAGCCTAAAATATGCTTCCAAGTGATTTAAAGAGTGTGTGAACAAAGCCTTGTTGCAACCTTCTTCTTCTTGTGGCTTTGTACTCATCATTTCTTGGCTTCCATTAAAAATTTGAAGATGAACAATATGACACATAATTTAAGTGCTCCATGTACCTTTTGATCATGTGCTACAAACATTTACCACGAATTCAAGTTTTTCTATTTCTCAAGAACATCATGTTGATGGACCATTAAGGAAAGTGTGGATTAACAAGAAGAGAAAGTTTAAACAAGAGAGTGGTGAAAGCATAGAAGAACATAATTACGACCATGGAAAACTATGACATTATTGCATGGATGGCAAGGCTTTTTCGATAAAGAATCAATCATAGCTTGTGGGATTGGTTATTAAAGGGTATGCCAAAACATAATGGGAGATAAATTGGAACTACATGTTTGCAATAGCTTTTCATAAAAAAATCTATAATTTTTAACAAATTAAAATGTTTAAAGCTAGTTTTACCACAAGTTTACCTTTTGAAATTGGAGAAGAGAACACGATCTGATGGCTGACTTGGTGTTCACTTGGGTCAGATACTCTGCTCCATGATGTGTTGACTACCACTTTGACCTTGCTCCACAGAATGTATTTTTTTCATGTAGCAGACTTGTTTTTCCAATTTCTCTCAAATGGTATTAGATTCTCCTGAAATTTCTCGAGATTTTTACCATTACTATTATGCATATTACCATAAAAGATCTCGGTCAATGGGTGCACGAATCTCAAGAAAATTGAGAAATGGATGTAGGTGAAAGCGGTCAATTTCTTGAAAAATACACACTGGAATTTCTTGAATTTTGTGTATTTATTTACTCTACCTCAATGCATTTACCATAAAAATATCAGGACCAATGGATGCACGGTTTTCAACTTATGATCAAATCAATTTCTGCCCTGTTTCACCCTGCATGCTACACAATGTTGTAACAAAAACATATTCCACAGACTCATTTTAAGGCCAAATTGAGTGTTTCAAAAGGGAAACAGTGTATTTTTCCCCTTTTTACCACTACATGCCTTCAAAATCCACTTTTGATGATGAAAAGGAGAGATGCTATGCAAAAATACCAAATTTTGTCCTAATTTGTGCACAATGATAAAAATTGAAAATATGCCTTAAAAACCCACTGAAAAGTCCTGGAAAATTGCACACACACACACATATATATAGATAGATATACATATATTAATTTTTTTTTTTTTTAATTATGTCCTCGTGTTACCAATTACCATATTCTGAGAAAACCCAAAATTCATTTTTTTTGCCTCCCAACTCTTGTAACAATTTGTGCCAAAACTGCCTCTGGAACAAGCTGCTACAACAAAAAAAGTTGTACAACAATAGCTGTAGAAACTTCAACTTTCCATAGCTGTTGCAAAAAAACTATCAATTTTTGCAGAAAGTTGTTTTTTGCAAGTTTGAATTGCTGATTTGGATTATGTACTACATGCTGGAGTAGAAACCATGAAACTTAATGCATATTGACTGAAATAGACCCAATTTCATTGTTTTGCTTGAAAATGAAATGAATGAAAAAGCATTGTAGTGTTGCCATCATGCTGCTGTTGAATGAAAACAAGATGAACATACTGCTACAAGAAACCAATAAAATATGTTGCTGCAAGTTGTTGTTGATTCCATAAAACCATATAGTCTTCATCAAAACCAAAAATCATGGTACGATTCTTACCATGTGAATGAATGTGCTGAAGTCGAGCATGGAAATAAATCACTGGATTACTAATCAATGATGAAAATTGTTAACCAATGCGAGACAACTCTTCGATAATGTAAATGAGTGTCAAGATACCTGAGTGCATCTTGACAAGGATGAATGAATGTGTTGAAGTCGAGTCACCTGCAAGATCTGAAAATCAAGAGACATTGTTGTATTCCCATTGTTGTCAATGAGGACGTTTGCCATTGATGTATGCAAGTTCCAAGGCACTCCAAATAATCTTTGATCTTGATCCCAAATAAGGTGTTAACATTGATGGGGCACAATCTATTGGAAGGTGGGCCTTAAGGAATCCCACATCAGCCAACTCGAGCATAGAACCAAAAATGATTTGAAGAACCGTAATAAAATATTGAAATCAACATAAATTTGCAGAACTTTTTGTGAAATTTTCTTGCCAGTTGCCTGGTTTTCAAGAAAATTTCATGTCCAATTGTGCCAACAAGCTGGTTTTCACAATATGACTTATTTTTCTCTTTACTTTTTTATTTTTTATTTTCTATATGTCCTACTCTACTTGAAAAAAAAAATTCTCGTTCCAGTATATGAATACTTCCGATGGAACCATGTGTGTAACAATATGATAGATAAACTCATATGCATGTTTGAAATACATTATTGGATATGTACCAGTATATTGAGATGATGTTAGAAGATACTGAAGAATGGAGTATTGGGATCCATTGACTGTCTTGAACCAAGAGTAATCTTGTCTTCCTTGGCTCCCTGTTATCATGCCATGTAAGTCTTCAGAGATGTGATCTCCATTCATAGAATATGGTGATAGGTATCCATGGAAATTTTTTATCTCAAGTTCCAACAACTTCTCTTTATCGATAGGCATCCATGATTCTTGGACCTTATCTGAATCTTCTTCTTCTGGTTCTTCTTCTTCAAAGGTAGCTAGAGAATCATTTTGTAATAATTGAAAATTATAAGTGGATTGAGGTGTTTTATTGTTGGGGATTTGAAATGGTTGTACAGGTAGTGGAGTGGGAATGGATCTTTGGGTTGTTTGTGTGGTTGGTAATGAGAAAGGTTGGATTGAGGTCAAGTGATGGTGAAACTGGTGTTGTGGTGGAGGTGAATGGTATGGATAACGTTGATATTAGTATTAAGGATAGTGAGGGAAATATTGAGGATATGGTGGATTTCCTCGGTAAGGCCCTTGCCCACCTTGTTGCCAAGATTGGTTTTGAGATTGGGATTGAGATGGCCAAGGTTGCCAAGGCAAGGGTGTTTGCCAATTACTTTGTGATTGTTGTGCATAACGTGAAAAGATCTTGCATCATACCAGATTGCTGAGTCTGCCATGGTCTTCTTGGTGCTACATAATATGATTGTTCCAGTGTTTTATTTTCTCCTTCGTAAACTGCCTTTAACCCTGGTAATGATGGACAATATTTAGTAGTATGTGATCCTGCACAGATTTCACAAATTTTAACATTCTTGAAAAGCATGTTTCTTTCTACATTTATGGAAAATTATAAATGAAGCAACAATCTCAACTTTTTGATTGTTTTGCATTCTTATCATATTAATTTGTTCATTTAAATTACCAAGAATGTCTAGAAAATTGTTAACTTCAGTTGAATTACCAATCCTGATGTCGATTTACTTACTCTTTCCATAAATGGATCTTGAGGGGATGTTACATCTTGATATGTTCTTGCATAGTTCACAAATCTCTTGAACTGACAATTGAGAGACATCTCCTTTTCCCACCCAGTTAAGAAGGTCAATCCATTCATCTCCTATAGCATTTAGTAGGAGGGTTTTTAATGTGTGTGATCCTAAATTATGAAATTTAGATCTATCAAACTAGGAGGTAACTCAAATGTAATTGTATTATTCATTCAGGTTGTTCATTATCATATACAAGAGGGAGTGACTGTTTAGTTCATCTCCCGATGACTCTCCATTTTCTCTATTATTTATTTACACCAATTACAGTTGTTCACCTAATCCCTATGATTAGGTGTCTAAATTCCCCCCTTAATATGAAGGGATGTTAGTGAGTCCAAGCATCATTCTGAATCTTTCAAGCTTTTCTCTTCCAAGCACTTTGGTGAAGATGTCTGCAATCTGTTCATTAGTGGAACAATGGCGGAGATGGATTGTTTTGCCCTCAACATGATGTCGAATCAGATGGTATTTTTTATTGATGTGCTTTGTTTGATCATGGAACTTTGGGTTATTGGCCAACTTTATTGCCGAGGTATTGTCAATCATGAGTGGAGTCGATTGTACTTGTTTTACCTACAAATCTTCAAGAATTTTCCTGAGCCACACAATTTCTTTTGTTGCCTCAGCTGCTGCCACATATTCTACCTCTGTTGTGAAATCTACTGGAATTGACTGTTTGCATGATCTCCAGGAGACAACTCCTGATCCAAGAGTCATAGCATAACCTGAAGTAGATACCCCAGTTTCTTTGTCTCTGTCGAAGTCTGAATTAGAGTATCCAGTCAAGCTGAAGTCGCCCACCTATGTATACTTGATTCCAAAGTCTTGAGTTCCCTTCAATTACTTTAGAAATCTTTTTATAGCAGACTAATTTCCCTCACAAGGCTTTTACATAAACCTAGAGAGGATTCCAATAGAAAACGAAATGTCTGGTCTGGTATTAGTTAGGTAGTTGAGACTTCCTACAAGTTGTCTATACTTTGTTGCATCCTCAAATTCTTTTCCTTCAAAGGATGTAAGCTTTAAGTTTTATTCCATTGGAGTAGTCAGAGGATTGCATTCAGTTATGCCAAACCTGTTCAACAGATCTCCAATGTACTTCTTTTGAGAAAGGAATATGGACTTCGGATGTTGAGTTACTTAAATACCAAGATAGTAATGAACATAGCCCAAATTAGTCATTTAAAAACCTTTCTTCAATTCCTTCTTTATGGATGCAATGTAGCTCTCATTGTTCCCTGTCATCAAAAGATCATCTACATATACCACAAGATATACAGTTTTTCCAACCTTCTTAAGAAATAAAGTTGCATCATCAAGATCATAATGTTTGAAATTGATTTTTAGAAGATGCTCACTTAGTTTTTCATACCAGGCTCACGGTGCTTGTTTGAGGCCATACAAGGATTTCGCAAGTTTTCATACTTTTATGTTCATGTCATTTCACAACAAATCCTTCAGGCTGGGACATAAAAACATTCTCTTTTAGATCTCCATTCAAGAAATCAGTTTTTACATCCATTTGATGGACTTTCCAACCATTTTGAGCTGCTAGGGCAAAGAGTGTCCAGATGGTAGCCCATTTTGCTATGGGGGAAAAAGTATCCTCATAATCGATCCCTTCCTTCTGTACAAAACCTTTTGCCACAAGCCTGGCTTTGTGCTTGTCAAGTGAGCCATCCGCTTTATACTTGTTCTTGTAGACCCACTTGCAACCAATTGGTTTGGTTCCCAATGGAGGATCAACTAGCTTCCAAGTGCCATTCTTTATTAAGGCATCATACTCTTTTTGCATTGCTTATTTCCATTCATCATGAGAAGCAACTTCTTTGAAAGAAGTTGGTTCAAAATTTGTAGACAAATTCAATTCATAATCATAAGAAACATCCATATCAACAGGTGAATCAGAGTCATCTACATCACCTCCATTTTTCCGGTTTGAATTTCTAGTTCCTATCTTTCCAACTTCATCAGGATGAACACCGTCAAGTGTCTTTGTCAGCCACTTTGGGGGACCTTTCTTACATGGTCTAGGCTACTCCATTGATTTAGTTGGGACTGAATCAAGATTGAGCCTCCCAATTCTGTTAATCACATAACTCAAAGTATCATTCGTTGTTGGAGTTTCATGCGGGGGAGAGAGTGCTTCAAAAGAAGATTCCATAGGTTGATCTAGTATAGGAATCCCCCCTTCAAGATGTGGAATCTGATTATCAAATTCTTGAAATGATTTTGCATTTGCGAATCTATCCAAGAAATCAAGTTGTCGCTCAACAACATTGTCAGTTTTGGATGATTCAAGAAATATTACATCTCTAGATACAACAAACTTTTTATTGACTTCATCATAGAGACAGTATGCTTTGGAGGTGTTT
>APFE030579922.1:0-25084 GCA_000404065.3 Pinus taeda
TATTTTTCAGTTATGCATTGAACAGTTATGATCGCAACCATTCCTCTCTAAAAAGTTAAGATGTTCATGTTTCTAAAAGAGTAGTGGTTCTTAAAGATGAACTTGTGTCAACTATGGTTTTTATGGATAATCTAACTATTGACATAGGAATTCTGATAGTTGTGTATATAGACGAAGAAAAATGATTGCGGATCTTTGATGTAAAGGAGGTTGATATCAAAGACGAAACCATTAGTTTAAGGACCTAGTTGGAAGAATATGGGTTGAAAAAATACAATATGAAGTGGTCTCAATGAAGAAGGAACTAGAGAATGAAGACAATTAGCTCAAGTTGGTGAAGAGTGAAAATATCTTGGAAAACATGTTTATCAGTAAAATATTTCTCTTGGTCATATCTAGTATAGGGTATTTAATGGGAGGATCCAGCTCACATAAAAATTTCATGTACGAATTTCTAGAACCATGCGAAAATACACAAATCTATATAATACCATTAACAATACATAATCTTCAATATCACAAATTTCAACTAAAGCTACTTATTTGCACTCAGACCATCTCTCAACGTAACAAACACAAAGTGCTTTCTATAGGAACTAACAAAGAAATTCCTAGGTATTGAACTTATCGTTGCATGATAGAAAATAAATCAACAGAACCATAAAATAGTCAAGAATTAAATCAATAACATCCATGCACAAACATCATATATCCATACAAAATTATTCATATTTACATACATTAACAAATAAATTCCTAGGTATTGAACTTATTGTTGCATGATAAAAAATTCATTAACAAAACCGTAAAATAGTCTAGAATTCAATCAATAAAATCCATGCACCAACATCATATTTCCATACAACATTATTAAGATTTACATACATTCACAAAGAAATTATTTAATTATAAAACTCTTAGCTCATAGCATTTCATGTACAATTCAGAAACAAGGAAAGCTGAAGGTGGGATTTCAATTTTCCATGCAACTGTAGACCTATTATAGACATAATTACTTACAAGAGTCACCCTCGATCTAGATCCATGATCTAAGGGGAAATTTTCCTTTCAACAGCCTCAAGAGGAATCCATTTTGAAATGCAAAGAGGATAGGAAATGCATATGGAAGTGGTTGGTTTTTCAATTAGTCAAGCATAACAAAATTCATAGTAGTAGGTGGTTTATTAGTTGGGTCAAGCACTCTAGAAGTGGTTTATCATCCCCCATCAAGGACCCTAGGTGGTTTATTAGCTATGTTAAGCACCTAA
The DNA here is from genome assembly GCA_000404065.3 of Pinus taeda. Lineage (NCBI taxonomy): Eukaryota > Viridiplantae > Streptophyta > Pinopsida > Pinales > Pinaceae > Pinus > Pinus taeda. Next base: position 1,269 of record APFE030579922.1, read on the forward strand.
TGAGTGGTTTATTAGCCCATAACAAGCACCCTTCAACATGTGGTTTATCATCCATAGAAACTTTGTAAGTGGTTTCTTAGCTAGTCCTTTGGAAATCACTCCTATTTCCTCTCCATCCTCTTGATCTTTTGGTCACAATTTTTCTATTTTAGAGAATCTCATTCCCTCAACTCATAGCTCTTTCCAAATTTACTCATGAGATCGTCCAAGAAGAGGTCCAACCCCACATTGTTATTCATTTCCATTTTTATCATTTCCTCAGTCGTATCTCCATACTCCTCTTGGCATATTCCTCTTCTTTTTATCATTATTTGTGCCATAAAATTAATTTAAGGAGCCAATTAAGCCTACTTGGTTTATCTTATTTCATAGATAATTTATTTTTGGTCCCACACTTCAGGCCAATACATTATTACATTACAAAAATCTAGGGAATTGTACCAGGGCTTTCACACTAATGTACCTTGTTATTTATTGTATGGTGTGATTTTGTTGTTTGGGTTTATGTGTTTCTTATTGTTGAATTGAAGTGATAAAGTTTAGAGTGCAAAGAGAGAGTTTTATTGTAGAATACTTGTGTTTTTGTATTAATATTGAGAAAAGAGGAATATGTGGGTCCAATATGAAAATAGATTAAATGAGGTCCACAGTTTTTGAGTTGACATTTATGGGCCCAGTAAGAAAAGGTATAAAAGGTCGTCCACAAGATTTTTAAGGTTGGGGCTTTCAGTGGCAAGTGGTGGCTGCTTGATTTAGGGAGTTGTGGCTTCCTTTAGTGGCGGCCTGAGAAACTATTAGAGGTTGCGGCTTGCATAGTTCTATAATTGTTTTCTTCTGTCAGGTATTTCCCTAGAGTGGTTTCTTGTGTACATCACAGTTCAGGGCTTGCACACTAGTGGTGGCGAGTGAATGATGTAATAGAATATTGAATAATAAAGAATAATAAGAAGACAATGCTTCAGAGGTTTTTCTATCAAAAGGGTTTCCTTCTAATATCTAGTGTCCTTATGTTAATGATGTTTTATGTGTTTCTCTCTTGGTTTCTTTGTTGTTTCATTTGTTTCTCTTATGTAATGGTCATGCATTGCATTTAGATATGTTATCACTAATGTGTTGTTGTTCATTAATAATTCAGTAAATTGTAAGAAAAGGAAAAAAATTGTAATTAGTGATCCATAATACACAATACTGATTCATCCCCACTCTTAGTATTGTCATGTTCCCAACAATTGGTATCAAAGCAGGTGTATTTAGGTGCATCTTGACTATTGGAAGGAAAATATAGTAAAATTTTATAATTTTTTTTTTCTAATGGATCATCAAGGTGTGTCTCTACTCAATATTACAAGCTATCAGGTATGGATAGAAAAGGTGAAGTAAGAATTGATAGCTTATGGATCTAATGATTGTAAGTTAGTGTGTGAAGGTTGTGGAAAATATCCTCTCTTAGAAAAAGTGCAGTAGCATGATTCCTAAGCAAAATGTGTGAAATATGAAAATCTTCACAATGTAGATTTAGAGAAGGTAGTGAATATAACATCTACAAAGGATATATGGGATAGATTATAGATATTGTATGGAGGAGAGAATAGTAGCAACAATGGAGAGATTGACAAGAAGATAAAAAATAATAAAAAGAAGAAGGGACATCAAAAGAGAGGGTCTCGATCCAATGAGGTCCATCCCCCTAATGCGATGTAAATAGAGCATCAAGAGAAGAAATCAAAACATGAAGGTGTAAGGGAAACAAATGTCACATAGAAAAAACAAATATGAAGGTATGAATGATGATATGTTATTTTTCAATTATGCATTAAATAGTTATAATGGAAACCATTCCGATCTAGAAATTGAACATGTTCATGTTTCTCAAAGAGTAGTGGTTCTTAAATATGAACTTGAGCCAACTATGGTTGTAATAGACAAGATAACTATTGAAGTAGGAATTCTGATAGTTGTGTATAGAGACAAAGAAAAATGATTGTAGATCTTTGATGTAAAGGAGGTCCATATCAAAGATGAAACCATTAGTTTAAGGACCTAGTTGGAAGAAACTAAAAGAGTTGAAGATGTGATGAGAAATCATCAAAAATAAAGAGAGAGACGGATTGAAAAAATAGAAGATGAATTGGTCTCAAGGAAGAAGCAACTGGATAATAAAGAAAATTAGCTCAAATTGGTGAAGAGTACCAATATCTTGGAAAACATGTTTATCAGTCAAATATTTCTCTTGGTCGAATCTAGTATAGGGTTTTGAAAGGGAGAATCAAGCCTACAGACACATTTCATGTACTAAGTTCTATAGCCATGTGAAAATACACAGTATTAAATTTGACAAGACATAATCCTCAATATCACAACTTTTGACTAAAGGCACTTATCCGCACTCAGACGATCTCTCAACATAAAAAACACAAAGTGATTTCTATAAGAAATAACAAAGAAATTCCTAGGTATTGAACTTATTGTTGCATGATAGAAAATTCATCAACAAAACCATAAAATAGTCAAGAATTCAATCAACAACATCCATTCACCGGCATCATATTTCCATACACCATTATTCAGATTTACATACATTAACAAAGAAATTCCTAGGTATTGAACCTATTGTTGCATGATAGAAAATTCATCAACAAAACCATAAAATAGTCAAGAATTCAATCAATAACATACATGCACCAACATCATATTTTCATACAACATTGTTCCAATTTACATACATTCACAAAGAAATTATTTAATTATACAACTCTCTAGTCATAGAATTTCATGTACAATTCAGAAACAAGGAAAGCTGAAGGTGGGATTTCAATTTTCCACCCAACTATAGACCTATTGTAGACATAATTACTTATAAGAGTCACCCTCAATCTATATGCATGATCTAAGGGGAAATTTTTCTTTCAAAAACCTCAAGAGGAAGCCATTTTTGAATGCACAAAGGAAAGGAAATGCGTATGGAAGTGGTTGGCTTTTCAATTAGTCAAGCACAACAAAATTCATAGTAATGGGTAGTTTATTAGTTGGGTCAAGAACTCTAGGAGTGGTTTATTAGACCCCATTAAGCACCCTGGGTGGTTTATTAGCTATGTCAAGCACCTAATGAGTGGTTTATCAGCCCACAACAAGAACCCTTCTTCATGTGGTTTATCAACCCTAGCAAGTTCCCTAAGTGGTTTCTTAGCTAGTCCTTTGGAAATCACTCCTATTTATTCTCCATCCTCTTGATCTTCTCGTCACAATTTTTCTCTTTTAGAGATCATCATTCCATAAACTCATATCTCTTTCCAACTTTACTCATGAGATCCTACAAGAAGAAGTCCAACCCCACATTGTTCTGAATTTCCCTTTTTATCATTTTCTTAGGGGTATCTCCATATTCCTCTTCGACTATTCCTCTACGTTTTCTCATTATTTGTGCCATAAAATTAATTTAAGGAGCCAAATAAGCCTACATGGTTTATATTTCCTCTTATTTCTTAGATAACATATTTTTGGTCCCACACTTTAGGCCAATACATTATTACATTAAAAAAAATATAGGGAAGTGTACCAGGGCTTTCACACTAATGTACCTTGTTATTTATTGTATGGTGTGATTTTTTTGTTGGGGTTTATGCGTTTGTTGTTGTTTAATTGAAGTGATAAAGTTTAGAATGCAAAGAGAGAGTTTTACTGCAGAGTAGTGGTGTTTTGTATTAATATTGAGAAAAAGAAGATTATGTGGGTCCAATATGAAAATAGATTAAATGAGGTCCACAGTGTTTTGAGTTGAAATTTATGGGCCCAGTAAGAAAACGTATAAAAGGTGGTCCACAAGATTTTTAAGGTTGTGGCCTTTAGTGGAAAGTGGTGGCCTGTTAACTTATGGAGTTGTGGCTTCCTTTAAGTGGTGTCCTGAGAAACTAGAGGTTGGGGCCTTCATAGTTCTGGAAGTGTTTGATTGTGTCAGGTATTTCCCTAGAGCGAGTGGTTTCTTGTGTACATCATAGTTCAGGTCTTCCACACTAGTGGTGGCAAGTGAATGATGTAAAAGAACATTGAATAGTAAAGAATAATATGAAGACAAAGTTTCAGAGGTTTTTCTATCAAAATGGTTTCCTCCTAATATCTAGTGTCCTTATGTTAATGATGGTTTATGTGTTTATCTCTTGGTTACTTTGTTGTTTCATGTGTTTCTCTTATGTAATGATCATGCACTGTGTTTAGATATGTTATCGCCAATGTTTTGTTGTTAATTAATAATTCAGTAAATTGTAACAAAAGGAAAAAAGTTGTAATTAGTGATCCATAATACACAATACAAATTCATCCCCACTCTTAGTATTTTCAATTTCCCAACAATTGGTAACAAAGCGGGTGTATTCAAGGGCAACTTGACTATTAGAAGGAAAATATAGTAAAATATTATAATTTCTTTTCTAATAGATCATCAAGGTGTATCTCTTCTCAATGTTGCAAGCTATCAAGTATGGATAGAAAAGGTGAAGTAAGAATTGTTAGCTTATGGATCTAATGTTTGGAAGTTAGTGTGTGAAGGTTGTGGCAAATATCCTCTCTTACCAAAATTGCATTATCATTATTCCTAAGCAAAATGTGTGATATATGACAATATTCACAATGCATATCTAGAGAAGGTACTGAATATAACATCTACAAAGGACATATGGGATAGATTATAGATATTGTATGGAGGAGACAGTATTAGCAACAATGGAGAGATCGATAAGAAGATAAAAAAGAAGAAAAATAAGAAGGGATCTCAAAAGAGAGGGTCTTGATCCAATGAGGTCCACCACCTAGTGCGAGTTCAACAGATCATCAAGAGAAGAAATCAAAACATGAAGGTGTAAGGGAACCAAATTATGTCACACAGAAAAAAAATATAAAGGTATGAATGATGATATGTTATTTTTCAGTTATGCATTAAATAGTTATGATGGCAACCATTTAGATCTAAAAAGTCAAGATGTTCATGTTTTTGAAAGAGTAGTGGTTTTTAAAGATGAACTTGAGTCAACTATGGTTGTAATAGATAAGATAACTATTGAAGTAGGAATTCTGACAGTTGTGTATATAGACCAAGAAAAATGATTGTGGATATTCGATGTAAAGGAAGTTGATATCAAGGATGAAACCATTAGTTTAATGACCTAGTTGGAAGAAGCTAAAAGAGTTGAAGGTGTGATGAGAAATCATCAAAAATAAAGAGAGAGGCGGGTTTAAAAAATAGAAGATGAAGTGGTCTTAATGAAGAAGCAACTAGAGAGTAAAGACAAGTAGCTCAAGTTGGTGAAGAGTACCAATATCTTCGAAAACATGTTTATCAGTCAAATATTTCTCTTGGTCAAATCTAGTCTATGGTTTTGAAAGGGAGAATTAAGCTCATAGACACATGCAAAGAAAATTGTAACACATCAAATTTTTGTAGCAAAAAATGACAGAGGTGTGAGTAGTAAGAAAGGTAGTAAATAAAAGATCTAGCTGCAATAGAGAAATGTGCCAAGAGGAGAACCTATGACTAGAATATAATTCACTCCAAGAGAAGATTATATCATATCTGCAAGATTCCAAAGGAGGAGGCAAAACCATTTTGCATCCTTAATGGATGAGGTTGAATGCTACATCTGCCATAACTTTGGACACATGTCTCCAGCTATAGAAGAAGAATTTTCAGATCTAACCAACAGAATATGAAATAGTATGGGTAGTTTGGGAAGCAAGGGAGAGAAATATCCTTTAGATATACTAATGCATTCATGGTTATTGTTTCTCATGTAACATGTTTTCCCACAAGGAATTTGATTGTAGATATAATGCATGGATTAGAATAATGATCAATGCAAAGAAAATATCTGGTGTGAACAACAGGGGGTTTGATCCTCTAGCCTCATATCTCGGTCATGTAAGATGCTACACTTGTGATAATATTGATCACATGGCTAGAGACCGTAAGTTGTCCAAATCTTAAATACATATAAGGAAGAAGAGATATTTTATCAAAAGAAACAAGAAGCTAGAGGAGAATGCACACATCGGGAAGCAACCTATTAAAATGTGGAACAAGGAGTGAAAACAAGTGAAGTAGGAGAAGCTAGTCCAAACTATAGTCCATTGTTACCTGGTGGATATTTAGAAAATGAGAGGCTTGCATGGCCTGATGGGGAGCATATGAAAATAGTATAGGAACATAAAGAATACATGAATATGAGTTGTTGCAGTAGCATGGTATGACAAAGACCATAAAAGCTAGATCAAGTCCACAGATCCACAAAAATCTTAGAGGGTACATGAGCTCAAGTAGATTTGTGTATGAGATTAAGGTTTCAATGGTTTCATGATATATCTATGCTGTTTTCACTCATTATTTTGTAGTATATGCATAAGTGTAATCATGAGTAGAAATTTGTAAATTTAGCCATTTATGTATTTGTCTATCATTGGTAAATTTCTCGAAAACCCCTTGTACTAGCTATGCATAGAAGAGAATTCTTTGGTTCAACCATGTATATGAGAGATATTCACTATCCTTAGTCATTCATAGAATAATGTCATGCTATGTTTGTATTTTCTTATCATTTGTATGATGGTTGAGTAGCCCTTGTTTTAGGTATTCACAAGAGTGAGTCATTTAATCAATCTTGTCTGAATGTTTGAGTTTATTGTTGCAGCCATGTACTATCATTGATGTAGTCTTGTATTATCCCTATAATCCATATACTTTCACATTTATCATTCAAAATGTCTTGTTGTGAAGCCTTGGTGTAGTCTCTTTAATGTTGCATGGATGCTTCAAGAAGAGAAACAATATGGATAGTTATTGAACATCAACTTTGAAGAGTTGGTTGTGGATAACCTAGCAGATGTTCATGGGGAGCAAGTTTTGCAAGAGGAAGGTCATTTTTGGCCTTGTTGGCATGATTCCACATTGTTGTAGATGCCACAAGAATGAGCAACTATGTTGGTTGATTTATAATGCCTATTGGTATCATCATAATATAGTTGGTGTCAACATGGTGTTCTTGGAGACATTTTCTCACACTTTTCCATTGATGTCAAAGGGGGAGAATGAGATTAGCCACTGGTGGAGAATGAGTGTTGGGTGCAGTATAGGGTCTATAATAGTACCAACATTTAATTTGTCAATCCAAAGAGTTCATGAACTTTGAGACGCAGAACTGGAAATGCCAGAGAGAGTCCCTAGTAACCTGCAAAACAAATTCTAATCTATCTTGCAATTAATATCGAAAATAAATGTAATCCTACATTAGTTTGAGAAACACCAATCCAAACAATTAAAATCATGTGAGAAAGTAAAAGAAATCAATGTGAAAGGAAATTCTAATTGAAAGTAAATAGAAGGGAAACCAGAACTGGAAATCAAGTGGTGCCAGCACAATAATGAAAAGACTATAAATGCTGGAATAAATTCAAAAGAAATTCAAACTATTATGCTTGCACTAATTCTGCATGTACTAATTCTGCTTGCATTAATTCTGTGTAACAATCCGCTTGCACTCATTCTACGTAACATTCCACTTGCACTAATTCTGTGTAACATTTTTCTTGCACTAATTATGTGTAAGAACAATCCAGAAGTTGAAGGAAACCATAATATTAATTAAGCATTTATCATAATGCAATTTCCCTTTTATACATGTTGGCTTTGCGTTAAAAGAACCACAACTTTTAGATAAACTTATATGTGATTTCTTTTTTAATGATGCATGAGTTAATGATTAGATGTTTTCACCATTTCATAATTATTAAATGTGTAAGGTGAACCCAATCAAAACACAGACCCACGAATTACCGACCAGAGCAGAAGATTCTTAGCATAGGCCAGTTAGTCAATCTAAAGGATGTGATGTTTATAAAGAAATATCTTTCATGCAAGCAAAATAAAAAAAAAAAAATTAAGCACAAGAATAATTTGCAGCAAAAAGGAAATTAATTTTAAAAATATAAATAAAACGTTGCAGTAGATTAAATCATCAACTTAAATAATGAAAGAGACTGAAAGCAATAAAATAAACTTCACATCGTAAAGAAATAAATTAAATGCTTTCTAGCTAAAAGATGTAGAGTGGTGTCAAGCTAGTCTGGCGGCCAACCCAACCAGCTCGCACTCTCTTTAAACACGTAGATTTACACAGGAATATAGATCATTAAATGCAGAAAATAAATAGACAAATAAATGAATAGAACATGCTTCAGTTAATTACTAAAAAAACAGTCTTTTACATAATGCAGACATCAACTAATCCCAGCAAGTAGGAGAAGCATTCCACACTGAAATCCATGTGCTGCTACATTGGAACAACTTCTCCTCCCTTTTGCACTGTGCCTGCCTGTGCGTGCTTCTGCCCTCTGCTTAATTGATTGACTAATTAATTAGCTAGGCTTGGAGCCATATTCAGAACTTGGCATAAAACAAGCCAATCCTTTGCAAACATCACGGGGATTGAATCCAAACTAATTATCATTAATAGAATATCAGTACAACCATTTCACTACTGAAATAGTAGAGATTTACCATGAATTAACCAAATTTGGGCATTTTCTAGAATTATGGAAAAGTTGGTATTTTTAACAAACTTCCTCCAAAGGCCCTTTCATATCTCCTTAACCATTACGAATTTTGGAAAACGGCCTGAGGCTTACTCGATTTCCTATGCTGGGAGAAAAACCTATGTTTCCGAATTATGAGATTCGCTATGATTGATGCAGAAATCAAGGTGTAAATAGGCAGTCTGGAAACTGCTACAAATTCAGGGCTATATCATTAATTATTCTCTAAATATAAATATGCATGATTGGGTGTGTCTTGGCTTATGTGAAAGTGTTCAAATGACATTTTGATCATAAACATTTTCATATTCTCCTAGAAATGTGTCAATGTATGAAAGCCCCAAATTGGTGGAGGCACATTGTAAAACTTGCACTGGTGCAAGCACATTGTAAGAACTGAATTGGTGTAGGAATCTGATGCACAATTGTTATCAGGAAATCTAGTGTCTATGTAGAGCTGCTAGTCCCACTAAGATGGGTAGCTATCTTAGAAACAAATAGATTAAAGTTACTTTCATTTTCCTTTATGAGAAATAGATAGGAGAAGAGCAAAGAATACCAACCTCAATATTTCGCTTGGTTCCCTGCTTGTTCCTTCTCTCCTCTGACAGATCTTTCCCACTCTTTCCTTGACCACTTTGCTTCAAAGAGTACCTGTAAAGTCAAAGAAGCATAATACCTTCAAAGTGCAGAGATCTACAATCATAAACAATATAGGACCAGATATATATTGACCACACAAATGCATATATTACCAGACATACATGAATGTGGAGGAAAACGTGAATAGCTTTATTGATATAGAGATTAGAAGAGAGGATTACAACCTGTTGATCTAACCCAACATCATCCTCCCAGCATGAAAGCCCTTCTTCACCTCATGCAAAACTTAGATCACCCAACACCATGATTTTCCACCAAGAAACCAACAACACTTCCTTACAAGATACAAGATTCTAGCCTCTGGATCTCTAGGATGAGGGATCCATATATAGATGATTGCAGGGGGCTGAGTCAGCTTCTGGGATTTTGATTAGTGTCTTCTCTCTGATAGTTCTTGATTCCACTTGGATATTGATGATCTCTTACTCATCCTTGGGTGAATTCAGAGAGGCAAGTGTCACAGGAGAAGTTTCTGGAAGATTCCATGATCATCCACCTTGCAAACTGTCTCTGTCATTTGTCAACTCTCACCCATCACACCCTACAGAAGGTCTTTTCAGTATGCATCACACGTTTTACATGTGGCAGGTGACATGCATCGCACCCTCTACACTAAGCAATCTGTATGGTCCAGTTTTGATCAGTTTTGAGCAGTTTTCTATGGAGAACTTCTGGGAGATGATGTAATCAGCTGACCTTGTTCCTTTAGGGTATGAAACAACACTTTTAGGGACTCAAAAGCCCTTGGTTTATGTACATATATGATTGGGGTTGCAGTGCCCAAATATGTCTATAACAACAGTGCAGGAAGGTAAGTGTAGGTTCAAAACATGATCAAAACAAATTTAACATGCAACATACACACCTTTATTAAACTTCCATTAATGGTATTTTAATCTCGTTAAAAGAAAAGAAGTAATATATACTTGCAAAAATAATCATTTAATCAAATAGTAGCATGAGAGATTTCTAGTGAAAAATGAGACAAAACTGGGGCCCAACATCCCCCCATGCTGACCGTCTTGCATGTCCTCATGCAAGAAAATCTGGTACTATTACTTCTTTGCAAAAAAGTAGAATTAGAAACATGTATAAACATTCATAATGATGTTCCTGCAATTCTGCTTGATTACATTTCCTGCACTTGATAAAGATTTCTCTTAAAAATAGAGTGTCTATTGGACTCTTTATTTACTTAAACTGATTTCAAGAAAACCTAAAATGAAAACTACCATGGAAAAACTAAATTGCAAGGATGGTGTTATTACTTGAGAAAAATAGACAACTTTTAAAAATTTCAAAAGAAATATCTCGGAGGCATCCCTTCCCTGAAGTTACACTTTAAAATCCTCATTGTAAATATGAGTGACATGATATAAAAGCCATGGTGTTACAAGTAGACATAGCAATACCTTCCCATAGTGATCATTTTACCATTATCCATGTATAGTTGAAGCTTCTCTTGTCTAGGCACAATGAATTACCTGCACTAAGGGTCCCCACGTCCATAAAAATCATTCCAAAAAGATAGAACTCCAAGGTATAGCAATAGAAGGATTTTAAAGCCATTCTCAAAGAGATTGATAGTGAGTTCACAGAAAGCAAAATCAACCAAGTAAATTACAGTGTAGAGTTAACTTTAATACAACAGGCATGGCCCTGCTACCAGTAGGCTTCCATAGCCTCGACAAGGATACCTTTCAACCATACGAAATGCTTGTGTCCCACCTATTAGATATAGATTCATATTTATTTATGAGCATTTACGTTTTCTCTTTTTATAAGTTGATTGAAGGACATTGTCCTCGCTTGGTAACTAGCTAACGACAATGCTATTCACAAGAACTAACAAGAATAAACAAGCTGGATCACGATGAGACCTCTTGTATTTCAATTTTTCAACTGAAAGCCATTACCCCAGCTTGGTGACCAGTGTGATAATGTCATTCCCCATAGGACCCATGATCATAGTAGTTCGGCTCGCAATGAGGCCTCCTATCCCTCAATTAATTCATTTATGTTTTTAGAACAAAGCTTTGATTATGATTAACGTCAGATAGGTTACTTAATAGGTGGGGAAGAAATTCTACTCCTTAAGAGCGTAGGATGGTTATGCTACCCTAAGAAATTTATAAAAAAACATCTCAGATAATGACCAAAAAGATTCCTTGAGTTTATCATACTAGGGTTCTTTATGAAAGCTTATTATGGTTTTGGAAATGTGGTCCACCATAAGAGGTTTTTCATTGATTCCTTCGAAGAGGGACTTGTTAAGATTTTCTAGATGATAGTTTGTTAGAATAAGAGAAAAGTGCTACATGTAACTTATGACAATACATATTGATCCACAATCAAAGTCACTTTAAAAATATGAAGCATTAAATGTAAAGTACTTTTGACAAGTTTTATCATGAGAATGCGTAATAATAAAAATTTCAAAAGTTGTGCATTTATGGAATCACAAGTTCAAGAGCGTTGTTATTCATCTTTATTCACTAACCTACCCTATTTCTAAAGAGAGAAATATCACCTTTAAGTGTAGGCGTACTTCCAATGAAGCCATGTGCGTAACAAAATTTTGGTTATACTCACACTCAGTTTTAAAGAATAAACTCCAATACATACCAAAGCGTGAGAAACCAATTTCTTTAATTGACATGGTACCAAGAGTTTTTGAATGATGAAGAAATAAGATGGGTTGATGGCTGCTCAAAACCAAGATTCAACAAAGTCCACGTATTTATGATTCTCCAACTGATGCAAGTCTTCCATAGTTTGATAGTCATTCTCCTGTAAGAACAAAAAATATGGTAAAAGACAAAAGAAAAATCCCTCAAGTTCATGCTCAAATATTTGATTTTCAGATTCACAAGAAAGGTTGAGACAGATTCTAGGGCTTTGAGTTTCAACAACATTTTCAGAACAAGTTCCAATGAAAGATTGATCCTTAGGTGGTCTTTGAATTATATCTTCCTGGGGTAAATGTTTTGCGATAAATGGGGGAAGTTTCCAAATTCATTCCCTTTCCCAATATGGAAGGTGTAACATCTTGTTCAATATGGGAATCAGTAGAAAGAATAGGAGGTTCAAACTGTTGTGCAACTTGATGGTTTGGATTAGGGTTTTGGTTAAGGCATGGACTAAGGTTTGGATATGGATGAGGGTATGGACTAGGGTTAAGATAAGGTTGCACATGTAGCTGGGAACATGGAGGAGGATAACATAATGGTGTATTGGAAAGAAATTGTGTTTGTTGTTGGTGCTCATATGATTGAATTTTCATGGGAGATTTCCCTAGAGAAAAAGATCCAAACGATTCTTGAGGCCATGGAGATATTTGGCTCGAGGATGAGGGCCAAGGAGAGGGCCATTGCAGCCATAAGGTGGGGTATTCAATCAAAGGAGGATTATAAGTTTTCCATGGAACTGTAGGGTTGTAGATGTGTTTAGGAACCTGTTGGGGACAATAAATATTATTGCAAGTATTAAATGATGATGAGTTTTGAGTTATACCTAGTGGTTGATTTATTTCCTTACTTGATTCCTTAAATAGTTGTTGAAACCCTGACAGTGATGGAAAATAATTTGTTGAATGATCCTCCTTGCACTGCTTTCATTCTTCTTGCAAATCATCCAATTGTAAATTTAGACAAGATTTTGTAGCTCCTATTCTTGTAGTTGATTCCAAAAATTGAGAAGAAGGTTCTCGAAAATTCTTACCAATCTCGGAGATTCCTCTTGAATAACTAATGCACAATTTACAAAAATCATCATATGGTAAGTGAGAAACATCACCTACTTCTATAAGATTTAAAGGTTCTAAAAATTCATCTTTGATTCCTTTGAGTAGGAGTGTTTTCAAAGTATCTTTTACCAAATTCCTACATTTTGATTTTTGGGGGTTGTATCTAAATCACTCCACATAATCCTCCAAACTTTCATTTTCCCCTTGTGTTATCCCAAAAATATCGTCACCGGCCTGGAAATAGTTTTGATATTTCTCCAAGTGTTGTGTAGGTAAATCCCCTCTGCGGACAAAGGTGATCCCACTAGCCTAATTGAGGTCTAGCAACAATCAAACAATGCTAACACGCAGGTTCCTAATTGCAAAATAAAGGCCAAGATGAGAGCCTACCTCAAATCCAATTCTTATATTCGTAGAAGGGTCGTTGCTTCCATTCTTTCACTTCAGCTGGTCACAATCCTCACGATCTCCGTGAACAGACACCTGCACATGAAAAGAACAAGACAAATACAAGCATAAAATCCGGGAAATGCAACTATGTATCAGTCAGAAAGGATACAACTCAAACATCATAATAAAGACACATGAGTGGAACCATAATGATAGTCGTCTATTATTGTTGATAAAACAAAAGAGAATACAACCAAGTTCTAACGTCGGATCCTCCTTTGGTTGGGTCTAGCCAGCAAGTCCCTCAAGCATCACCCTTGAAGGTAGATATCCCAAGACAAAACTCTCTCTCACACAATTTTACACAAGATGGAAACACTTCACAACCTTCCTTAAGCACTCTAGCAATCCCACACTAGTCACACCAGCTGCCTATCAAGCTCACACCCTATTAGCAATGCTCTAAACATAATCATATCCAAAACTCGCAGCTCATGGCAATGGTGGAGGCTTAAATAGGAGAAGGGGCCTTCATGAATGGTGGGAGGATGAGCTTATCTCCAAGGAAGGTGGCTCAAATGATGAAATAGACATGCCAGAGAAGGGAGGGCGACATTTACAAGGCCAACAACCAAGTCTGGAGTCATCTGGAAGGTCGATTGTTAGAACAAACTCACCCAAAATAGATCATCGCGGGTACATAACTGCACTGGAGCGCTGACATCGCTGCTCAATAAAAAATAAAGTCATATTAGAGCGATAAGATACCAGTAACGGACACGCTGTCACATGAAATTCAACCAATGCGGGAATCATGTGTTCTTCCACGCTGGCAGTGCATGAGGTCTATTTTGGAGCGCTCATCAGCGCATTTATTTTTACAACAGTCGCGATGATAGAAGAACTTTGGCAAAGTGGTTCATTTGGCAACATTAGAGAGCATGAGCATGATTAATTGGGTCCCATGACACAACAGGAAGACTGACAGGGAGACAGTGAGAAATTACTGTGTAATAGATGCCCCCTAAAGCATGAAGCCCGAGAGAGTGGGAGGGGTGAAATGCTTTACGAAACTGGTTGAACTGGAACACCACCAGGAAGAACCTGCACGTAGTACAACTGATATCTCAAATACATGATGTACATGGCATGGGCGCAACCATAAAAAATAGAGTACATAAAAATCTCGATCCCAGGTATGGACGCAGCCATCTGATGGGGATCAATAAATAGACTCAGGCATGGTTGCAGCCATTCAGTCAATGAGTCATGTAGTGATGATAATAATCCACAAAATGCAGCCTGGATCCCAACATACAAAATCCAGGGTCTTGCGCTCCAACTCAACCCGAACAGAGTACAAGTTCAAGCATGCGAATGTAGGAGTCGAAGTCAAACATGCGAGAACATCATCTGATTACCAGTCAATGATGAAAATTGTTAACAGACGTGAGAGGTACCACCAATAATGACAATTGTCCTTAAGGTACTATAGGTACAATCCACGACGTGCAAATCAGTGAGCCAGTGTCGAACACCCATAAAATCATTCAATCGGAGGCCAATGATGAAAACCTCGTGTCGAACACGAAGAACCTGCTATTGAGGCATGCAGGCTCTAAGGCACCTGAAGGGAGTCTCTAGGTCAACTTCCTAGATAATGAGCTGAATTCGACAGGAAGTGACCTTGATCAAAGGTGGGCCATAATGTTTCCCACATCATCGACACGAGACAGAGAGGGATAAAATGTTTTGTGTGAGATATCAGAGGGAGGTTGAGTATTCTGCAGAGGCCAACTTCTCTTGAACATATCGGTGGCACGACAGCAGACTTGGCAGTATTTGATGTCAAATGATCAGGGGTCATGGTGACAACGCGATGAGCAGATGAATGGTCAAACAGGATAACCCAAACCCATGGAGGCAAGTGTTACACAGTAAAATGTCACTGTCTCCTTGTCATTCTCCCTACTATGTCATGAAATCAATTCATCATGCTCATGCTCTCTGAAATGGCCAAAAAACCCTCTTTGCCTAAGTTTATTGGATCATCGCGACTGTTATTAAAATAACCGCGCTGACTAGCGGATGATAGTGTAACTGGTGCGCTGCCAGCGTGGAAGCACACTGGTTTTCCGCGCTGGTCGAATTTCATAAACAGCACACCCTCCACTTGTATTAGATCGCGCTGACTAGACCTCTTCTGTAATTGAGATGCGATGCCAGCGCGACAACCCAGTTATGCACCCGCCCTGATCCTGTTTGGGCGAGTTTGTTCTAACAGCCAGCCTTCCAGATGACTCCAGACTTGGTTGTTAGCTTTGTAAAGGTCGCCATCCTTTCTCTGGCATGTATGTTCGCCTGTTCATCCACTTTTCTTGGGGGAAAGCTCATCCTTTCACTATTAATGGAGCCTTCTTCTCTTATATAAGCCTCCACCTTTGCCATGAGCAGCTAGTTTTTGACATATAGACTTTGACATAGAGGAATTCATAGTGCATTAGTACTACTCTTTGTAGGCATTTGGTGTGTTGTGTGTGAGGATTGCTATGGAGCTTAAGGAAGGTTATGAGTTTGTTGCCTTGTGTGAGAGAGAGACCTCTTTGACTTGGGAGACCTACCTTCAAAGGTGAATGCTGATGAGACATGTTGGCTGGACCCTCTAGAGAAGGACTCAGCGTCAGAACCTTGGTTGTACCTTACTCTATTTCTGATTAATAAAAGATAGATGACTATTGTTATGGTTCCATTCTCATTTGCCTTATGAATGATTAATGTGAATTACATCCTTTCTGACTGATGTATAGTTGCTTTTAGTAGATTTTACGCTTGTGTTTGTCTTCTCTTTGCTTGTGCAGGTGTCTGCCCATAAGGATAGTGGAGGATTGTGATCGGCTGGAGCGAAGGAGCGAGAGTGGCATCTCTTCATCAAACATAGCGCTGGAATCCAAGTAGGTGTCCATTACCCACTTGTTAATTGCAACTAGGAACTTGCAGAGTAGCATTGATTGATTGTTGCTAGACCCCTTTTGGGCTAGTAGGGATCGCCTCTATCCGTAGAGGGGATTTACCTCTCCAACAATTTGGCTCCTCTACTCGGGAGCATTGCTTGTCTCTTTGTTGTTCATCCTTGTTTTTGAATTTGATTATTGCTTTCTTGTCAAGGATTGGGGATTAGTTTGCTGTTGTTGGTTTCCTGGTTTATCCTGGGAACTGCTTTAATTGTATTAAAAGCCTGTTACCTTAGTTTGGGGGTTTTTGGTTTGTTTTTGCTTGTTTTTTAGCCTCAGCGCGTTTTATTTCAGAACAATCGCGTTGACATCGCACATCTGTTCCTTTGCTTTCCCTGTCATCGCACTTGTACATTTAACAGTTGTGCTGACCTTGTTTTTGAGCCAGTGCTCTTTATCCGTGTCCTTCCGCGCTAACAGCGCAAAGTTGCTACAGGCGTTGTATTGTCATCACTTTGTTGCTGAGGGGTCACCCGCGCTGATCCTGTAAAATTCTTTTTTGTCCAAATTTGCCTCCTGAACCTCTTGGTTTGGCTATCCCCTGCTCTTTCCACTTGGTTTATGACTTGTTTTATTTTGTCTAAGCTGTGACACGCTTGCTTGCGAAGCCTTGTTCCGCAAGGGCTCGTTTGTTACTTGTTTTCGGTTTTGCAAAGCCTTACTTTTCGCTTTCGTTGCTTGGTTTCCATCTTGCCTTAACTTTTACAGTTGCTGGAGTGTGTTGAATCATTGCTTGTCTGGTTTTGAACTCTTATCCTGCGGGTGTTCGCTTTTCTCCATTGATTTCGCACTCAAGCCCTAGGGCATCTAGTGGCTGTGTGTGTCAAGCCTCACGTTTGGGATCTTGTGTTCTTGGTTGACCAGCCAACTTCGTACTTGTTTTCACATTCGTTTGGTGATTGTTGAAAGTGTTTGATTGTGTTCCAAGTGATTTGCCTTCCTCCTTTGAATTCCTTTTTGTCTTGTTGAGCTTAGATCACATAGCTCATAAGCCCTTGTTTTCCTTTGATTTGGGAAACTGGTTTTTAGTGTCTTGGGAATCATCTTGTGTTTGCATTGAGTGATTTTAGTTCTTTCACTTAGTGTTGCTATCTCTCTAAATTCATTTTAAAAGCACTTTTATGCCATTGAAAAAAAAAAGCAAACTAGCATCTTTTGCATTTAATAGTTGAAAGGAAAAGGACATTTCGTTGTTTCATGTTTTCAAGAGAAAAGTTTCATTTCCTTGCTGTTAGTTGCATTTAGTTGTTTGATTGCTTGAGTTCATTTTGTTTGATTCAAAATTCCTAACCTTTTCATAGTTAGAATTCATCGAACAAAATGATGTTCTTTGGCATGTAGTTGCATTTAAGTATTTTTGAGAGATCATACGGTAGGACCTGAAATCAAAACTTAATTCAAGATCAACCGTAAAATAAACCAAATCTATCTAAAAATGCATTGGAACTTAACGCAAATATCTAGAGGTCTAGGCTAGAGACGTGTTCCGGCGTCTTTAAACCTGGTAGCTTACCGTTGAGGGGTTGGGTGATTCCTCCACGGTGAAACGATAGGTGCCAGCACGGATTGGGCTCCCACGTACCGTCGCATATATATGGGGAGATTCCATTAGGCTTGCATCCTTTATCCATAGGAAGCTGAGTCTTCCGCCTTGTGAACCGTAATGCACCGAACACAGCATTTGGGAAGATTGACTGCAGTACGGAAAGTCCTTGGTTCTCATACGATTGCCAAGGTGTATAAGCAGTTTTACGGGTTGCTTGGTAAACCTTTTGCTTAGAATCTCCAGAGTAGTCGCTTTTGATCCTTTTCAGATTCCCTAAAAGAAAAGGTGTAAGTGAGCGTCTTGTCACTTCATGCTCATTAAATATTCTAAGGAGATAGAGTCATCTTTTCGTCCTTTTCTCGACTCTCGAAACATGAAAAGGTCAAGTTCAGTTCCCGTGTCTTGAAATTTATTTGGCCTCGATAACATTACCTGGTTAGATCTTGTGTTTGATTTCTTGAGTAGGTTTCTTTCAACTATGGCAACTTTTCCAGGGTTCACCAACCTAAGTTCCCCTCCTGACAGGAATCCTAGTCACTCCCCTCCTCTTGGGAATGTTGGTGCTCCTTATATGGCGACGTTATCTCTTCTAGGGTTAACTGTCGGGTTGCCTGTTTGGTTGTTTTCAACCTCTTTGGTCCCTACCGTGTCGGCTGATACTCCATCAGTCCCTCCACGTGCACAACATCATGTTGAACCTAAGGTGGACCTCTCTCCTTCGACGCCTACTTCTACGTCACCTTCTTGTACTTCGCCTGGTGAAAGTTTCGATTCAAATAACCAGGTGGCTAAGAAGAAGAAGAACAAGAACAAGAAGAAGAAGTCTCCTAAGGGAGAGGTTACAAACACGACTGTTGTTCCCTCGAGCACACTTGAAGTCGGGCCTCCTTCCGCTCCTCCGCGGAAGGTGAAGTTTCCTTGCCGATTATGAAAGGAGGACCATCTTCTTCGTGATTGTCCTGGCATTCCCAGGACCTTAGAAGTCTGGTCTCATGATCCAGCCCGCCCCTCATCGTCCACTGAGGCTCACGGCGATGTTCCATCATCAGTTTGGAATGGCAAGGGAAATGAGAAGATTCGAATCCCCTGTAGACTTTGTGAAGGCAATCATCCCCTTCACCTTTGTCCACTCATGGATAAAGCCTCTGTCGTTTTGGAAAGTCTCCCAGCTCCCTCGCCCCAACTCCCCGTTGGATATCAACGTCTGTCTGCAGCTGCAGATCATTCGCCTCCCGACAAGGAGATTGATTCACATTCTTCTCTTGTCCAGGCCCCTCTTCCTGAACCTGGCTGTGCCCAGCCTGTTCCAGACCCACCATTGGTCGGAAAGAGTGTCGATTGGAGTTCACCTCCTCTCGACCACTCTGTTATGGAAGAGAAAAATTCCCATGTTCTTCTCATCTCTTTAGATTCTCCTGAGCTAGATGATGGTTTTCCCATCCCGGCCTCTCCGGAGAATTGCGATTCGGTCCCTCCCGAGCAGGGGGGCAACCACATGGTTCCCCCACCAAGTAGTTCGGTCATTTCCTTCGATTGGAGTCGTTTTACTACCCCTCCCCTTCCATCCCATGTGCCTTTCTAGGTCACTGCCTATGCCTCCCATATGGCGCTACCTAGCACTGTGTTAGATGAAGGAGCATCGCTTAGTCTTATGCCCGTTACTACTTGGCAGGCTTTGGGTTCTCCATCGCTTGTACCTGTCGCACCGAATCTCACCGCTTTTGACGGAGGAACGAGTCAACCATTAGGGATCCTTCCAAAGTTCCCTATCACTTTGGGAGGCAAGACTGTCTATATAGATGTCTCGGTTACCCAAGGATCTTTAGACTTCAGTATTCTCCTTGGTCGTGACTATTTGTATGCCATGGGAGCCCTTGTTTCTTCAATTTTCCGTGTGGTTTGCTTTCCACACGATGGAAGAATGGTGACGATGGACCAATTATCGTTCGTTCACCCACAAGCCCCTACGACGCCATTGTCCTTCCCTCTTGGTTCTCATCCACTAGTTGCATCTGTCTCACCCCAGATCAACTACGTGGCCACCTCTCCCGTGCCTATATCCAGCAATGCCGCCATCGTGCATAGTGTCCTGGGGGCATTGGGTCCTGACTTCCTAGACATTGAGCTCCCATTGGGAGTGCCACTCTTGGAAGCCCCGACTTCCTGTTCATTATGATGAAGTCCGGGCAGAGCATAGTTCCTGATCTTGTGTCAAGCTCCCTAAAAAATGAAACAAGGAGTCCCGAGGATAGTTTTGCTAATGTATCAACCTCGTTAAAACAATGAAATGCGAGCTCGTGCATTTCGAGCGCATAATCATTATGTCAACCTTCAACCCATTTTCAATGGATTGAATCTTGGGGGGCATGTACCTCGAATTGAGACACGATGCTGGGGGGCATGCCCATTTCATTTCTCATAAAGCATATTTTGCATACGTGGTCCCCATGTGTGTTTTCAAGCTTTCATAAAAATAAAATATATGCGCGTGTGTGGATACATTCCGCGATGGGTCGTTTGTTATGCACATAGATACATCAGATTACATGTGTGTCAAACAGTCGCATAGCATATAAAACACATAATTATGCGAAGAAAAGATCCATCTAGGAATAAACATAAGCATATGAAAATAAATTCTTTCCCAAGCATAGTTTGCATGTGTGTGCGTGCTTTTAAGCTTGTCAAAAATATAAAAATACGTGGATCGTATGTTGTGCAACTGATACATTAGATCACATTTGTATTAGACATTTGCATAGCATATCAAAACATCATCACATGTAAAAGATCCATCCAAAACCGGTATATATATATATATATATCGTGTGGCACACTAAGGCGCTCAAAAAAATAAATGTACATGTCTAAAGTAGAGCTGATGTCCTCGATACATCTGAGACATACATCTCTCAAAAGAACAGTGGAAAATAAAACCTAGGCGTCTACTGTGGTGGGTTATGCTCTCTGTAGCATGCCACCTGCCTCAAAAGGCGGTGAATCCTGGGTTCTACACCCACTGTATGGATTTGTGCGACTAGCGGGACCTCCTCGATCCCCTCGTAATCTGGGACTCCTGCCAGCAAACCCTCAAGGTTGTGTACCACAGTCTCTGTCTGGTCGCCTCCTGCAGGAGCCAAGGCCAAGATGGCAGCGCCTTGTCCCTCTCTTCGTGCCTCTGGGGCTAGGCCAAGGGTTCTCGCAGGTCCCACATCTGCACAGCATAGTATGTATTAGGACATGTACATGAGAAAATTCAAAAACATTATAAAGATGAAAAATCAAAAAGAGATCAAGTGTTTACCTCCATCGTCCCACTGCTCTCCCGCAGGAAATGACATGTCAGGGTCACCACGGAAGTCGATACCGGCGTACAGCCAGTCCTCGACGAAGACAACCTGGCAATCTAGCCACTCTCGGAAGAAGACACCCCACGACACTGAGCGACCGCCACCTCCACGTGGCATGACCCGGGACCATTTGGTGGCCCTCGTCTCCCGTGGACTGTTAGGCGGATCTACCACCATGGTCTGCAGCCGAAGAGCCGGCACCCGCTCGAACATGAGCGAAAGCAAGAGCGATCCGTAGCCAAATTGCTTCGACTCTCCACGTCGGCAGTTACTCAACTGTCTCTTCATGTTTTTGGTCACAGCTGCTGCCCAGTTGAAGATCGTGGGCTGTAAGCACTCGAGAGCTAGTAACAGGATAGCCTTTGAGGCCTCATGGTTGGCCAGACTGCTTGCTGCCCGTGTCACTAAAAAGAGTATAGTGTGAAGGACTATGTCGGCATTGGGTCCAACACCCACTGATGGGATGCTTGCCTTCCCGCTCCGTGTCTTGACCGCCTGTGGGCACACACGGGCCATCAGTTGATCAAGCGTCTCACCGCTAGGTCGCTGCCCCTCCAGGATGGGCATCACACCTCGACGAGACAATCCAGTTAAAAAATAAATGTCCGAAGAGTCAAACTCTATGTCACGACCTCGGATGGTAAATTTCCCATCCACTGGCTTTCAGGTTCTGATCAGAAGCTCTAGGAGGTCTGGCTGAGCCCTCAAGCGTGGAGTAAGGAAAAATTTGAGCAAACCACATGCCCGCATTGCATTTCGGCATCCGGCATCAGCAAAAGCGGCCACATCTTCATTATCATGGGCTCTCTCCTGCCATACAAAGGCCATTATGTCCTGCAAGATCACCCAAAATCATTAGGTTGCCATCATTTAAAGATTGTCCATTTAATTTTCAAAAAATCAATCTTCGCGGCGCCAGCGCGACTGCTTCTAAAACAGCCGCCCAGGAAATGGCGGCCTGTGTTTTTTTTCTCTGGGTCAGCGCGGAAGGACACGGGTTTTCTGCGCTGACCCGGAAAGTGGTGTGTGCTGGTAAAATCGGTCAGCGCGGACCCAATGGGCGAATCCACGCTGACCGTGAGCACACCTACGCTCAAAAAATTTGGCCAAATGGCCAAATCTTACGGTGAAATCGCTTAGAAATAGAATCAAAATGAAGCGTAAGGCAAGAGGGACCTACCTGGAATCAGCTGTCGAAAGATCGGCGTCCAAATGATGAAGAATTTGCTCTGTCAACTTTGCAGTTCTCCAACGTTCTCCAAAGCTCAAATGGTAAAATGGTAAAAATCATTTTTTTTTTCACCTCCTTATTTATGGTAAAAAATTCCTAATTTGACTATATTTTTTATGAATGTGGGTTTTTTGCCATAGTTTTCCATGAGTGTAATTCTGATGTCGCTATATTATGCCTTGATGCATGTTTTATTATGTTTTTCGACATGTCGAATGGGTTTACGCGGGTATTTTCCTTGTGCAGGTCCTCGGAATCGGCGAAGTCACAGTGGATTTATGTACACTTGGTCCCAAAAAATGTTGTCTTTAAGCCCTTTTCCGACATAAAACGAGAAAAGATAGCCGAGCCTCCTTTCAACTCGTCAAAAGGAACGAAAGGCGGTCACTTTTAAAGCTCTTTTTCGACCGTTTAAATCAACAAATATTGTCGGGTGTTTTTCGTTTCACACTCTTTATTGGTTCTAGAATGACGTGCTTCTGACTGCTTTTTTACTTTTTTAGGTCAAAGTCACTATTTACGAAAAGTACTCCTCAGTCGTAATGATAGGGCGGTTCTTTCGAGCATCGTTTTATACTTTTTCGGGCTCGAGAGACACAACTTTACGAAAAAGCACCCCCCTGGAGTTTTCTTTTCAGCTGCCTTTTCAAACTCTCTAAACAAGAAAAGACGCCGAGTTCTTCCTTTGTTAGACTCGTTAAAACTTAATGACACCGGACTCCGTCGAAATGACGCCCTTCAAGCATATGCTATCCCCGTCAAGCTTGTCATCCAAAAAATAATTGGGGTACTCGCCATAAATGGTGGGGGAAATAAAGAATCATAATCATCGTCATCGGCAGTATGTCGCTCTTGAACATGGCACTATTTGCATTCGTGTGTGAGTGGGGACATCTCATCTCGTTTCACATCTGCCTCCATGGGTTGGGGTTATCCTATTTGACCATTCATCTGCTCATTGTCCTGTTGTTACGACCTCTGATCACTTGACTTCAAATACTGCCAAATCCGTCATTGTGCTGCCGATATGTTCAAGGGAAGTTGGCCTCTGCAAGTATAACCTCCCTCTGATATTTCACACAAAGCATATTGTCTCTTTCCGTCTCGTGTCGATGATGTGGGAATCATTATGGCCCACCTTCGACAAGATCACTTCCTGTCGACTTCAGCTCATTATCCAGGAAAGTGACCTAGGGACTCCCTTCCGGTACCTTGGAGCCTGCATGCCTCAATGGCAGGTTCTTCGTGTTCGACGCGAGGTTTTTATCATTAGCCTCCGATCGGATAACTCTACGGGTGTTCGACA